>RDPX01000007.1:982903-1031130 GCA_003991215.1 Morbakka virulenta | reverse complement strand
GTAGTAGAGTAGTAGTAGTAGTAGTAGTTGTTGTTGTTGTTGTTGTAGTAGTTGTTGTAGTAGTAGTTGTTGTAGTTGTAATAGTAATAGTAGTAGTAGTAGTAGAAATAGTAGTAGTAGTAGAAATAGTAGTAGTTGTAGTAGTTGTTGTTTTTGTAGTTGTAATAGTAGTAGTAGTTGTTGTTGTAGTAGTTGTAGTTGTAGTTGTAATAGTAGTACCATATTTTGTATAGTAATTGGTATTTTCAAAGGTATTTGTAGGATAAGGTTACCATTACGTGGTGTCTTGTGTAAATGTGTTTTGAATTTGGAAACCCATTTTTAACCCACCCACCTTCCGGGTAAGACTTTATAGTTGTAAAACTTAGTTTCTGTTTTGGTTGGGTTAGTATAAAAAACACTTTCTTTTCGCATGTGAGAAAATGTTGTGATTTTGAAGAGAAACTCCCTGTATAATAAAGTTTATGTAAATCCTTTAAAATTGAATTTAAGACCTTGAGGCTATTAATTGTGAAATGTTATGACATAAATTGAGAGTATCTTGTAGCATTTTATCATTTTCTTTTCACAAGAAGAACAAAATAATAGCAGTATTATTTTATACAGCTTTGTACATACTTCTGAAGTTTTCATCCAGTATAAATATTGGATAATATATTTGATAATATCTGATAATTAACAATCAATAAATAAGTACATAAAACATTTTTTTTTGCTGTAAATGTCAAAGCATGGATAGACAGTAATGATTCAATAAAGTTCATAAGGGCCGTTGCCCTTATACGTTTTATTGAACCGTTTATTCCAGAATCGCGTTGTTATGCGTGCTGCTATCGCGAAGGGTTATGTATAATTTTCTCTCGGCTGCTAGTTTTACCAGACTCCTGTATACTACACCTAATTTGGCTATATCTTTTAATTGCATATTTCATTTTGTTAACCAAGTTAGTATCCGAAAGATATACTCCGACTATGTACTTGTTTCCAACCCGTATATACAATACCTTATTATACAATCGACTTCCCCTTGACAGATTTTTTTAGCCATCTTACCCAAATGGGATCTTTAAGGCAATAGAGAGCAATACTACAGTGCCACTCCGCTATTTACCTTTACCAGAAAATCAGTTATAAAGCAGTTGATATTGACATTCATTTCACAAATACTAAATTTTCTCAACTTTATGACTCATTTCTTTAAATCTAACCTGAATTCAAGAAACTAAAGTGAAATTCACTGTACGCGAATTTTCTTTTGACCAATCCAACCAATAATTTCAGTATTTTCTGTTCCAGCCTAGAAACACGGTAATTTTTTTCTTGTATGTTTAAAGTACTATTTATGTTTTTGAATATTCTTTTTTTCCGTTTCGTATACAGGGAGTAACACTTGATCAGTTCAAAGCGTTCAACACCTTTCTTAATAACATGGATGACTTTTCGATAGCCGTTAAAATGTTTAGCACATCGAATGAGCCAATAAGTAAAGGTACATGTAATATAGATGTAATATTTTTAATTATTTCTTTTTCTTTGTGTTCAGTCAGTCAATTTCGCTATCTTCTGTCGACCTGTCTTTAAAACTGGTGCTAGAATTTTTTTACTGGCCCTTTTGGCTCCATGGTTTGTTTCAGAAACGGATGTCGGATTTTTCTATTTTGCCCCATATCCCTAACTTGACAGAGACCAGTAAAATTTTCCATACAGGAGCTGTTTAGGTAAAGTTCCACATGAGAAAATATGGAACGGAAGGATAAAGAAAAGTAGAACAAATTCCCTGAAAATTAAAGGAAGAATTAATAAAGTTGGTGAAAAGCAATTATCACGCTCTAGACTCGTATGGACTTTAACGGTTTTTGCGAGGTACAGCAGGTCCCCGTGTGCACTTTTGCTTCTCATAGGCTTCCTACGGTGATGTCACCGCCCATTCACAACGCCTTTGCTTCGCCTTCAATAGAAGAGATATCTCTACATTTTATTTGGTCATCTCTACTTACTCATTCCCTATTCGACGACCCCTCGTGCTTGGGAGGTGCATTGCTACTACTGGTCAGCAAAGGGCTCACCAGGATTCTGATTAATAAAACACAATCCCGAGTGGATTCTTACCCAGAAAGAAACAAGCCGGCTTTAGGATTTAGGCAGAGGAACTACTGAACAGATTTTCATTCTCAGAAATATTTTGAAACAAGTCAACAAATGGAATTCTACACTGTACATACACTTCTCCATAAATAGCGACAGCCTCTGGATCATTATTATACTCCATTTTGGGATTCCCATGAAACTGATCCAGATGGTCAAGACCCTTTATAAGGAGTTTCAGTGCTCCGGTTTTAACGAAAGTGAAATAGCAGACTGGTTCCCAGGGACGACCGGAGTAAAACAGGGCTACCGCGTGACAGGATTACTTTACCTCCTAGTGACCGACTGGACTATGCATAAACAACGGAAAGTGAGAGGTCGGGGATCAAATTTGGACTTGACAACCTTGCACCAGGAACTCGATTTCACCGATGATAACGCCCTTCTATCAGACACCATCAACCATCTACAACAGAAAACATCAAGACTTAAAGAGAATGCTGCGAATGTTGGACTGAAGCTTAATGACAAGAAGTGCAAAGTAATGAAAACCAACAGCAGGAGTGAAAAAAGGCTGAAAGTTTGAGAGAACAAAATAGAAGAGTTGGAGAGCTTTATCTATATGGGAGCCAATGTGGCAAAGGATGATGGGGACAGAGCAAATGTTGAAAAGAGAATAGCCATGGCCAGCGCACAATTCAAGCGGCTATCAAACAGCTGGAAAGCCGGCGACATCAGCAGAAAGACAAAAGCCTCCCTTTTCAAGAGCCTTTTATTGTCAGTAGTTCTATATGGATGCGATTCTTGGAAACTAACCAAGGGACACTTGACGGCTTCCAGACTTTGTTTCTTTGGAGGTTTATCTGGCAGCAGCACATTTCCAATAAAAACAGTTACAGAGATGGCAGGGGCAGAGAGGATCATCGAGGAGGTAAAAAGATATATTAAGAAAGAGCCTCCAGAATGACTGTGCTGTGGCTCTCGAGTGGTCACCGGAAGGACAAAGGAAGAGATGCCGCCAAAAGACAACTGGGCAAAGAATGGTAGTGATGATGGAGCGGAGCGTTGCTGGTTGGAGAACATGGAAAATTGGCACGCCGTACAGCAGCAGACCGGCGACGGTTGAAGAGTGGTGTCCAAGCCTTGGGTGCCACCTGGCACAGAGAGATTTAGGATGTAGTAAAGTAATCGGCAGTCTGGGCTACTGGTCCTCGATTAGGGTGCTTCGATCTTTTGATCTCTTTGTAGATGATTCCAGGTATAAACCAGCCTNGGACTGGCTGTGGCTCTCGAGGGGTCACCGGAAGGACAAAGGAAGGGATGCCGCCAAAAGACAACTGGGAAAAGAATGGTAGTGATGATGGAGCGGAGCGTTGCTGGTTGGAGAACATGGAAAATTGGCACGCCGTAAGCAGCAGACCGGCGACGGTTGAAGAGTGGTGTCCAAGCCTTGGGTGCCACCTGGCACAGAGAGATTTAGGATGTAGTAAAGTAATCGGCAGTCTGGGCTACTGGTCCTCGATTAGGGTGCTTCGATCTTTTGATCTCTTTGTAGATGATTCCAGGTATAAACCAGCCTCATGATGTCAGTAGCTGAGTCTCTCTGCCAAGAATTTTTCTATTTGCCCTCTCTTTCCCTCTGTTCTTGAGAGAACTTGTTGTGTGGTGTTCTCTGCGAGCTTCCTTGTATCGGCTGTCTTAAAGGGATCTGAAGGGGTTTTTCTTAGAGGCCTTAGACAAGGACAGGATTTTCATCTTGATGATGACAGCTGCTCTCCTTAGTATAGCGGAGTACAGAATTACTGCGTTTGTGTTAGTATTAAAGAGCCTGACCATAGTCTAGATGAATAGATGTTTGGAACTCCAGATTTCCTACGATGAAATGTTGCCCCGACTTCCTGTCTTTGATTTGACTTTCCCATATGTCGAGATTTGATTGTTAACGTTACTGCTGAGGTGTGTGAAACTGTGTACCTATTCTGTCACCTCCCCTTCAAGCATGAGAACTGATGTGTTTTGCTTGTTGACTCAGGGGACGTTGTTTTTTCTTCGTGTATGTTAAATTTAAGGACTGCACCATTTGGAAAAGAAGGGCCGCATTATCCACAATCAATCGCCCAGTTGTGGCCGCCGTAGTCATTGGACGCCGCCTCAGCTCTTTCCAGTTGATGCCCTTATGACTCAGTCTTTAGCAAACCGGAGCAAGAAGCTCTGTGTCACCCTGTCTGAACTTAAAAGACACTGTTGCCGTCTTTGGAAGATTTTGGAAGTTATTGCCGTCATACAGTTTCTTAATGGTGTTAGGGATCCATTCTGGTATTCTTTTGTGTCTAATAGCTACCACGACGTCTACCTCCTCAAGCTGTCAAAAGCGTTCTTTTAATCGAGGAATTTTGCGTACAAGAATTTGTTCCACGTTAGTAATAACTTTTGGCTAAGTTGGCCAAACTGGAATATAAAAGCTAGTTTCGGTGTAGTTCATTTTTAACAGCATCTATTTTAGTTTTATTTTGTGTAATAAGCTGATCATTACTTTCAGTCTTTTTAAAGAAGTTCCAAGTTTAAAAAGGTTTTGAAAAAATTCACCAGCAATTTATGGCCCCCTTTTTCTTACGGAAAGTTTTATTGTATCAAATCAGTTACTGCTCGCTTGTTTTGTAGAGGCTTTTCAACGTGCTGTGAAAGTTTCAACTGGGCAAGATATTGACCCGGATGTTGTAAATGTAGTCTTCAACCTCTTTGATCTTGACGGTAAGAAAAAGAATGTGATTTATTTGATATTTAAATATGTTTAACACTGCCTTGGCAGCTAGCCTGTCTGTGTTTAAAGCTAGCTACGACGCGCTTTTTTAGAATATTGACTTATAAAAATTGCAAACTATTACAAGCACAACTTATCAATAATTGACTGTAGAAGGTCGGACGCCTACAACCCCATGGTATGTCAGGCTGTCTTGATGGTTAGAAAAGTGACAACCTTCTACAACAAAAGGAGATAAACCTTTATTGGTCAGTGTGTTTTCTAAGGTCTATTGCTCCAGTTGTGTTATATGTCGCATTTGATTAATATTATTTAGATCGTTGTTAATCATTGGGTACGTTTATACATACATACATACATACATACATACATACATACATACATACATACATACATACATTCATACATACATACATACTTACATACATACATACATATATACAATCATACATAAATTATTTTTGGTACCACTCAATTTTAATATGCAGGAGAGATTTCTGTTACTCTCATTCAGGACTTGATCATTGTTTGGAAACTTTGGCATGATTTTTTGGTTTAGACTTCCCACGAATATTGGTGTTTATCTGAATTTTAACCAAATAATGTAAGTAATTAAGTAATTAAGAAAATTAGACTTGAAATTTTTATAGTATAACACAGATTCAGACAAACAGTGGTACATGTTTATTAATAAGCAAATACCAGTACCATTGTTATTATGTGAACATCTTTCAGTGTATATTTTTTCTCCAGGTGATGGAAAACTGAGCCATGTCGAATTTACAGGCATCATGAAAGACAGGCTGAAACGAGGTTTTGGCGTAAGTTAATTTACTAAGTATATTACCTATTTTCAGTTTTTTTATTCCTCCCGCATTTGACTGAAGTGGGTAGCCTGGTAAGAAAATACGAGGATTAGGTGTTACAAAGTAAATACGTAACGTACTTTAATGAAACTTTTCAGGTGATCTTACGGTCAATATAATCTGTGAATGACCATACTGAACGGCAAATTACCATTGGCTTCTAGTGCTAAAATTACAAATGAAGACTTAATAGTTACCACCTTTTTATTTGCAGGCATCAAGATAACTAACATCAGTCACGTCTTGAGACAGTAACTGTCAGTTCTCTCTTGTCACCTAATCAGGGAGGGCATCAAACAAATGTGAACTTGGTTTAGCAGGAGGAACCCCCCCCCCCCCTACATTCCCTTCAAGACCGAGAAATATACTGGAGAATCAGCAGAAGGGGTGAAGTTAGAGCGTGGGCATGACAATCATGGAGAATAACACACAATTGCCAGCAGATACTGCTGTCATTGCCTGTCGTTGTTGAATGTTGCATTCAAGATAACAGAACCGGTAATTTTACGCAGAACAAGGCTTGTATGAAAAGAAACAACCATTAGCAGATATATGACCCGTTTAGGTAGGTCAGAAAATCAGCAGCTCTCCTGACAGATATTAACTAATAGTTAATGACGAATTTTCAGGATTCAGCATGGTGCACTATAATCAAATTACATTTGAAAATTGCACGCATGGATTTGCATTGCCTCTTTAAAGCTTAGACTGAGGGACGTCATAGAACGAGATATGAAGAAGTGGGAGCGAGAAAAGGAGAATGGGAAGACCGAAAAAGATGTCGAGTGGCCAACCTGACAGACGTCAGATGGATATCGAAGAAGAAGAAGAAGATTTGCATTGCCTCTTTGGTTTAACTTGATTACTTAGAATTGTTGCCCGTAATTACTTAGGGCATGTCTTGTTCTTAAGGGACTTCCAGTACCTATTAAAAACTTACCTGAATGTGTGATCAAGAAAGTATCCTTGGTACATGAAGGGCTAAGTTTTGGCAAAAAATTCGTCACCAAACATGACACAGTTTGGGGGATGCAGAATGTTGGTGTAGTTAAAACCACAACAAAGCTGGTAGCTAAGATCTCACTAGACCTGATCAGATACCATTTGCTGAAGTGAAGAGCTGAGTAAAGGGGTTTGGTTCTGTTTTTAGTAGAGATATGGGTTATTGTCTAAAGGTCTATTAAGATTTTTTTCTCTCGGTACGACAAAGAAAATGTAAAAAACTAGTCGTTTAGTGGCGGACTCAGTTGCTTTGTTTTCTTTATTGAACAGAAATTCCCAGCACCACATGGATGGGCTGGCTTCAAACACTGTATGAGGAAAGAAGTACATTCATCGAATTGATCTGGAAAAGCATAGACTACGTCCTTGGAAATTAAATGTAACACTAACATATCACTTTTTGAAGCTGTTTTTATTTGATGTTGTTTTTTTAAGTAGAAATTACTCATCAAAAACGTTTGGGGTTTTGAAACTATCCATTTAACACCTAAGACTTTCGTACGATATCGTTGTTTTAAGTACTTTTTCTGTGTTGTTTATGCGTTACGAGCAGCTGGTACGGAACCTTCTGATTTATCGATTACTGTTACGATATTGCTGAAAGCGAAATACAGGCTGTATTTTGAAATAGTAGAATGCCTTGGGCCCAATTCTTTGCGACACTGAATTGGAAACATTTAGGGTTCTTTGACTAAGTAAATTAACAAAACATGTAAATTCTGCAAGCATGAATGATCCTTAAATTAAGAGGCCAAAACAGAAACAATTTAAGAATGATGGGTTAATTCACCAACCCAAAACCCATCCTCCATAATAACTTTTAGTTCGACAATTGACTCATGTTGGGTAGTTAAGTTATTATGATTGTGTTTTTGCATGGATAACTTATTGTATACTTAAAATAATGCTGGTTGGGGTTTTGTTTTTCATACGTTTTTTTACTTTGGCTGTTAAAATGCGAAGGTAACATCCACTAATTCCAGTGTTCTAATGGCAATATACTAAACGCTATTCGGTTTTGTTTTGAAAACCATCACAATTGTACGGACAAAAAAGCTGCTAACCTCATAATTAGAAAATATTTTTGCCTCACGAGAGTAACTCCCAAACTCTTGTGTCATTCACTGCTGGTTAAAGTTAGTCGGGGAGTCGTTAGTGGAAGATATTTTTAATTTATTCAGATCGTTCGAGCTCAACACACTTATGAAAAAAGGGTTTGTACAAAAAATCCCTTATTGCGCCCAGGAAATAGCATTTTGGTTGTGTGTTGAGTACACAGCCATAGAAAACTGTATTTTTGTTTTAGTATCGCCCACAATTAGGTCGTCACAAAACATATTTTGTGGTAAATCACGGGGTTTTTATCCAGAAGGCAAAGAAGTTACATGGGCCGGACGTACCGAGGTAGGCATTTAGAAGGCGTTTTAGAACATATTAGATATTACTGATTTTCTTAAAGGCTTCCATTTATTATTTATTTACTTTTGGTTCCATATTATTTGCGTAGATAGAAAAATTGATACTTAACAGTAAGAGGCTGTGCTTGTACTCGTGGGAAGTTTTTGGTATAAAAATGGGAAACATCACCAATTATTATTTGTTACCCTAGTTGACCACGAAGTGGTTATCGTGCATTTTATTGTCATTCAGTGTAAATTCAAACCTGTTTATGAAATCGGGAGGGAAAGAGAGGTATTTTCATTTTTTTGTTCTTCGTCTTTCTCCAGTTGTTGCGTTGTGTTGTTTTCATCCCTTTTCTATTATATGAGCTGGTTTTTTATTATTACAAGACCGAACGTTTACATTTGTTACACGACGAGGCCACCAGCTTGCTTTTCTGTCAAGTGCAATTTTTGGTAAATAGATCTCTGAACTTGATCTTGTTAACAGTTAAACAGAATACGAAAGAAATCTCTTGGTAAAACACGATAATAACGATATGCAAGAAAATATGTGATGATCACAGGGTAAAACATGTATGAAAAAATCAAAGATATGAGATTAAGACTACGACAAGCAGAGGAACTGAAGCTAATGAAACAAACTATGAGCTTACAAGATGCTGCGTTTGATGACTAGTTTTCTGAAGAAGCCAAATTAGTAAAGAGCAGCAGTCGAATTTATCGGGAAACTAAGGCTTGGCACCACTTTGACGGACGGTTTTGTTGGGTATTTAAAATACGAAGGTCGCCTGCACCACAGAGCTCATTACACATGACGGTCGTCTTTAACGCTGAAACAAAATTGTGGCTGGCAATCGTCATGGTGAATTCAATGAAAAAAGTAAGACGTCGAGTCTATCAAGTTCGAAGATACTGATTGCAACAATATGTGGAGATGGTTACATTATCTTAAGTTACTTCAGCCTAATAGCCCAAGCATGTCTTGTGTATTGCCCTCGGGATTATTCAATCAGCAGTAGGACTCACATTTGCTGTTAATTTTTGACTGCGCGACAATTTAAAAGTAAAAGATGAATTCGATAGGCAGAGTCTTGATAAAACCTACACCACTGCCACATCCACCGAAAAAACGAAATTTAAACCAAATTTACCTGAGCAAGCATTATGGGATATGATAAACACTAGCTCAAAACGCCATAAAGTAATATAGTTTGGTCAACGTGCCCCAAAACGCTACTGATTGTTCCAATTCGTACCCATTAATGTTTGAGGGTAGATCAACAGTGAATCTAGAAAAAGCACTGAAAGCTAGATGGCTCTCCACTGATAACTAAAATATAAAATGAGGATGTACTTTATTATTTATATACAAATACAAACACTCTATAAATTTAGTTATATCTAAGAGATGTATAACATTAGGATTCAATACTGTGAAAAAATGCCTACATAACATTCTTTATATATTCAATGCATATCTGCGTTTTTATATCACAATAACTTAGCTAACTTTCCTTTACCAATGGAAAAGTATTTCACATTTGCATTTAATCCATATGGGAAGTAGGGCCACACATAACTACAATTAAAACTATCCTTGTGAGTGCCGTGACCGAAATGGTGTTGATGTACTTACAGCGAAGCCAGGAATAGTGTCAGAGCCATATCCATATAAAAATTCGGTATACCAATATGGGCACACATTTTCATTGGGGATACTGATTTTGTTGATGCCTTAGCGGGTATCTTTTAAAGAGTTTGATAAGCTTGACCTGATGACACCGCAATATCGTAAGTGGCATTGCAAAAGGCCACGATTGAGTATACTGTTAAACATCGGCATAGTGGCAAACCTACAATCTTTCACCATGATGGTTTTTAATTGTTCATCCCGATTGACCTCTCGCTCTAAAATTAGTACGGGTGAAAAACCTTTTTACATGTAATTTTCTAAATCATGCGGTCGAACTGGTTCTCTCATATTGTTGAGGCTTTTGGTGACTTTCCGATCAATCTGTTAAATCAAATCCACTTGGAAGTATTAATTAATTAATATTGCGCTTTTTGAACTCCTCGTCATGTTAAGATACCGATGACATGCGAGTAGCGAGGGTTGCGAAAGCAGCTATTGATTTTTTACAAACATTTTTCCTAATTTTCAACATCAAATATAAGGAAGAGAGATCCTAACACGAACCCAGGAAATATGACAGTCCTTCCCCTCAATTCAGAGCGCTTAACCTTACCATACAACTGTACTGAAACTAGGAGCATTTGTTTTCAAATTCCATATGGTATTAGTCTTCTCAGCAGAATTTTACGTATAGAGAGCCCTTTTGATACGAAGGAATATTGCGAAATAGAGCTTCGATCGACACTCGAGTACAAAAAAATTAAATTGCTTTCTAGATACAAGGCGGTAATGTAATGCTCTGTAACATGAAATTTGGTCAAATGCAATGTTTCGTGCGCGTTTTTTTTTTCAGCCTTTAAACCAAATAGATGTAGTTACTACATCTACTCTCTGGTATCATTTTCAAAATGGCATTGGAAAAGTCTTGAACAATTTACTCGATTTTACTACAACCAAGGTATTTAATTTTGAAGAGAATTGCTTTGCAAAACAATACAGATTGGAACACCCGAGTCAACGTGGTGAGAAAAGGTGAATTAAAAGTGTGTCAAAAAGGGCAACCGTGGATCAAAGGTGCTATGTAAGAGTTACAATATTTTATCTCTTTCCAGGGGAAGCCAACTAATCTGTCCATCAGATAATAATTCTTCCGATGTTATTTCGTCCAGAGCTTGAACCTAAGTAAAAGTATAAAGAGCGCAAAAACTGTAAGAATGCATATAAAAATCAACTTAAGCAGACAGGAATCTGAAAACTGTTGATAGGTTTAATTTACTTCATCCTTTGTAAGTTACAAAACTATTCCTGGGCAAAATAGTAAGCTTCGCAATTAAAATCGTGTTTATTTTAATCCAAAGCTTTTTCGATGCCATTGATAGAACCAAGACGCTAGAAGGTATAAATACAAATCACGTGGCAATTTATTAATATTTAGAGCATTGGGAAGATCGAAGGCATTCCATCACTTTCTGCGATTGGCTGTCTGAGACCACTAAAGGTTAAATATGAATTCTCTTTATCTACAAACCAGACATTGAAACAGGATGTCCAAAATCTTGAATAAGGAGACCAGCGTCTACTTATTTCTAAAAATCTTCACTTCATTCCAAGTTCAGTAATAAATGCTGTGGTACAGCTTAATTTTACGCAGTAAGTACGATTTGCAAAATTATTTTGGTGGAATTTGATAAAATACCTATTGCGTTTGTAAATTCTGGGGAAAAGAAAAAGAGAGACAAGTAAATAGATGGAGAAATACAATAAGAACCGCAGCGGATCCCGACAAGTTGTACGCTCCAGGCCGATCCATGAAGTGGGATAAGAAGATGGAAAACGACAAAGAAACCCTCGATACAAAACGTACTTAGCAATAAAAAAATTCGAGCAGTGTTACTTTTTGCGATGCTCTATGAAAGTAAACTCTACTATGTTTACTCCCCATTCGGCGTTGAGAAAGAGGGACCCATAGGCCATAATTCAATTTCCCTTCATAAAAACAATACCTGGTTAGGAGAAACTTCTAGAGAAGAGTTCGGGCTTTTTATGGAGAAGCACGTATATGACAGAGGTTGGTGAAAGCTGAGTGGACGATACCGGATAGAACAATCTCCACAGACAAATATATAAACCAAAATCATACAGGAAAATACCTGGGTGGAAGAGAAAACAAGAAAGATCCTAGACACAGTGATTAAAGGGCCAAGGCTGGGCACTTGGAGTCCTGCAACACTTGTGCAAATGATCCCAAAACATTGAGGATTATGGACTGATATACATACAAGTTCTAACTCAGATCACCTTTCTTTAAATTTTAGAAACAATGTTCTTTTACCAAAGCTGGCAAACAGAACAGTTTCCTGCCCATGTGTCTCTTCATGGGCTTTTACAACCAAGAAAGACATCAAATAATACATTTATCAAAACACAAAAAACATTTAAGTTAAGGATACTATGCTAAATGCTATTAGTCACCTCTTGGGCATAAATGCAGTAAGGCACACACAAACGTCTTTTAAGAGGTTTCAAAACAACACTAAAGATAGGGATCGGATATACAAGCCAAGGTATTCCTTTCAGCAACAACACCCAGGCATAATTGCATTAAAGTAATGTGCACATATTTTGCTTACCTGTCTCCTCACATGTCTTGTAAGTGCTGCTAGTCTTGGGAGATTTAGTGTTTTCCTGTCTGGCATTAAATTTCTAGGAAAAAAGTCATTTTTACTTTGATAAACTATGTATCAATGAGCTAAGAAAACGTGGAAAATTCAATGGATATTTAAACCCTTGGAAGAAAATACTGCTGTCTAGGTAAACTGCTAAATAGTTTGGCTGTGCTGTAACCACTTTCAGTTGGCAAAAACTCTATTTGTATTTCCTTAAATTTTTTTCTCAAATAACTGATCACACAGAACAGAGAAATATTTTTTAAAAAGCGAAAAGCTGTATTCCTATGGAAAACTCAATAAATATGTTTATGAAAAAATCCCGTCGTACCCTGCTGTCAGCGTAACTACTTATGGAAAAAAGAATCTGCGGGTAAACTTTTCCTCCTACAGTCAATGTAAATTCAAACACAATAGCTACTGAATACGAAAATAAAACACAAACAAAGCAGGCTATACTTGCAAAGGACCATATGGAAACACTTTAATGTTCTGTGGATATTTCTCGCAAGACAAGTGAAACCTATTTCGAAACAAAAACAAAATTTTAGATAGGACGAAGTCTATTAACATACCTCCATAGGGCGCTTGCCAAGACCCTGTCGTCAGATATTATGCCCTAAATACAATGATACAAAAACTGTTCATAAGTATTACAGCAATAAACTCCTATATAGTTACGAAATTAATATGCAGTTCCTAAAATTAAGAAAACAGTATCTGTTGGAGTGTGCCCATCTTATGGCTCATAAATATGTTTGCTGTGAATATTAACTATCGTGTTAAATGAGCTGATATAACTGGCTTGAATACCCAACGGGAGCTTGCTACTGATCTGTTAACTCGGTCGTTAACACTGGAAATTTAGTATGAAGATTAACAGCCTGGAGAGTTTATTCATCCACGGATACTCCCTTTCTGAAGTAACCGTGTAATGCACTATGCGTTTCTCCAAGCCAGTGTACTGATTAGTGGGCATTCTTGTTGTGCTTGGAATTAGCCGACACACCTCAGAAGAAGCACAAATAATGTGATAGTCTTTTCTGTACGCATATATCACAATTTGGAATTGACCCACTACGACTCTTATTACTCCTATTAATCAACATTTTAAAGCGATTCGCTTATCAAATTAAACAGGACCGATTTCAAATTTACTGATGTCAGACATATAAGGAATTTATCTCTCAAATACAGGCGTTAGCAGCTGTGCTTAATTTTCGCTATAATATATTTCTGAGAAAAATATACTTTAGTGTGCATATTAACAGTTGACTCAATCTTCACTTTTTAACATGACAAATGACAATTTTCTGCAAAGGGAGCATTCCTGAATAGTCTACAACTGAGATGCTGGAAGCAGATTGGTATACTTGGTAAACTGATTTATTTATTATTTATACATTTTTTATTTATTTATTAGTATAGTGATTAACAATAAATGGAACCTTTTTTCTCGATTTCTTTTTTACTTCTGTTTCTGTACACTGTAAATTTCTTGTCATTATGGAGATTTAGGCAGCTGTTTAAAATCTTGTTGACAAGCCACATCATCAGAACACTATTAACTTGGTTAAGCCGACTGGGGTAGATGTCGACAAT
Organism: Morbakka virulenta; assembly: GCA_003991215.1. Classification (NCBI taxonomy): domain Eukaryota; kingdom Metazoa; phylum Cnidaria; class Cubozoa; order Carybdeida; family Carukiidae; genus Morbakka; species Morbakka virulenta. The sequence continues at coordinate 1,017,112 of RDPX01000007.1, read as the reverse complement.
TTTTTGCCGATATTCCTTGCCGATATTCCTTGCGATTCAGTCTTAAGCAAGTAGGTTTCTGATGCTGTAACTGAGTTTACAGAATGGGTTAAGGTTGATATTGAAACATTTCTTCTGAGCCGTAATTACGACGTGAAACCTCATCTGCATCCATGGCTTTACGCTCATCGTTCTTCTCTCATAGCTCACCGCAATAATGTTTATGTCCAGTTTCAGTAATATTTTTTTCTCAAGTAACTGGGGGTTTGGCAGTGAGGAATTTCCTGGCCGGATGCCTTTTCTGACGCCAACCAATGCCTTTTTCTTTTTGTGAAGTTCCAACGTCGTTCTCGTGGGGTATCAAACCCGGAACCTCTTGGTTACGGTGCAGTTGCACTAACCATTAAGCCACGGCTCCTTCAGTTTCAGTAGTATGGAACTGATAAATCTCGCGTTTCTTTCTGACAGACCAGCAATGCTTGTAAAAGGGTAACTTCTGATGCTGGATTTTCCCAAAGATTGGAAGTTTTTTATGGTGATTGCTAGGTATTATTATGGAAAATGTTTTGATGGGCGTCCCTCACTGCCACCAGCTCAGTTTGTTGCATCTTACAAGACTCGTTTTATTCAACGTCTTTACCTTTATGGAGTTCGTGTCCCTTGTTGCAGTAGATGTTTACATAAAAAAGCTTCTTTTCTTCATTGTGGAATTCTTTGGCTATTGAGAGCTCTCCTACATTATACTAGAATGCTCCAAAGCCTAAAGTCAACTTACCTTTTGGCTTAACCTTTTTCTTCCGTCTTTTTTCAGATATCCATACGCATAATTCCATACCTTCACGCATTATATAGTTATTAACCATATACACAAACTTTAATTCAAAACATATTTCTAAATAGAAATCAACAAAAATCCACATAAAGATACAGATAAAAACACTCAAGTACATAAATGTACTCAACTAGCAATGTCTGGGTGACAATGGATAGGATATCTTTTCAGCAACATCTGGCTGTTTCATCTCTTTGTCTCTTCTTTTATCACTTGCAGTAAAAAAGTGACAAAAAGTTATATTTCAGCATAAAAAACAGTATCTTTACTCAAGAGAATGAAAAAAAACCCACAAATAAAATAACAATATCGTGTTTTTTTTCTTCAACCTTCAAACAATTGTTAAATAAATCCTTAAAAACAGAAGGGCCCATTGACTGATAAAAATATTCGAGATGCCTTGGCTAGGATAGTTTTACCTCGTCATATGCAACAATTAATCCATAAAACTCTTGTAATAATGATTTCAAACTCTCCTTCCTTGAGCTTGGGTCATCAACCTTTTAAAGAAAAAGAAAACCATAGATACTTAACGTGGCATATTTTTCAAAACCCACCTAGGGTTTACCAGAAATTTCTAGCTGAAAAAATATTAGTACACCGTGTTTTTCTAAACAATAGCCGATTTTTGAAAATAAGCTGAAACCCTCGAATAGTGCTCGAATAAGAGGTATTTGTAATTCATACTTATGTAATTGTGACCAATGACCTTTGCAGGTTAAAACAGTTGTACGAAAGACTTAAAAAATCAACAGATTAATTTCAATGAAACAATTAATAAAAAGAATTACAATATCAGCCTATTGAATTTGGGTTTTAACTTTTTATCTGGATAAGCCTTCAAATAATGAAACTAACGTTAAATACCTAATTTCTTTAAAATATGGCAGTGTGAGTGTAAGATAAATTATTTCAACAAATGGTACCATGATTCTCTGTCAAATACTTTCAAGGTCAGCTGAGGTGGGACAGTATTTACTAAACCCCTCAAAAATATCCAACATCAAATATGATTTACCCAAGTCCGAAAATTAAGCAGGGATTTATGGTAATCCTTTTGTGTATTTTCTCAATTTTTACTGTTATCAAAATTACTGTTTTTATCCTAACTGTACCTTCCCCCCTAATAAAATGCTGCCTCTAAAAGCGAAACACATTTGTCACAGTATTCCCTTATTTCAAGAGCCGGTGGTAGTTAAGCCACGCGGATATTGAAAGCGAGGAAGGTCAAAGCCTAGGCTAGAGCAGCTCTGAGTGCGATAAGAACAGAAATATTCATAATCAAGCCAAAAAATGTCTAATTTCGTTCCAGAGGTTTAATATATCAAGCATTAGTCATTTAATGATTATGAAAACTTGCATTTGTCAAAGCTGCTTGTAGATCAGTAGCTTCAAATATCTGGAAGAATTCAACAAAAATTGCCACAATTATCGTCAGTCTACATTGGGTAAAAATTTTGTGGGTTTTTTTGTTGTTCATATTCCTTTGATGTAGCTTCCCTTAGCACCTGCTTATTTGTTATTCGTTCAGTCCTAACTAAAAATCGGAGAAGATCGTTGCATCAGTGGAGAACAAATACAGAAGTTACCGACTTAGGTAGTACTTGTAACGTTTAGCAACTGTCAAGCTAAAGAGTACCATCGATATAATACTCTGTTTCAAGCCGTAAAAGAAAGAAAATTAAATTTATTTCAAAAACCATTGACATCCTTGTACCTTATGCTCACTACCATCTAAATAAAAACTAATGAACTGACCTGAATACATTGGTCTGGTGGTGTTGGGTATCAAGGCACCCCGGCAATACTGGGAATAAAACTCGTAAGTAAATATCAAATCAAATTTAATTATTAAACACCGGTACGTTTTGATGAAACACCTACTCGCAACATTAAAAACTTAGCCGAGTTTATTTATGAAAAAGTTGTTACGATATGCTCTTGATCTACGCCTTGGCCACCACTGCGATGACAGACCGATCAAAACTGCTTTGGTTAGGCAATTTCTCAGCAGACTGAGCATATAACACTGATATATACCAAAAACATTGAATTATTCCAAATAATAATGAATGAAAAATTCAGGCCATACAGAAGGTAAGCTACTCAAGGAAATATCATAATCAGTCTTGATAGCATATTGCTTTTTCTTGGAAATGATTCTGTACAAATCCATCCATTTCGTAAACAAGCAATTATAAAAAAACTTGCCAAAGGCTTTAAAAATTGTACATTTGTTTATTTATTTAAATTTTAAAAATTAATACTTACCCCCAGAGCCTTCATTCTAGCCTCTACATCGTCCCACATTATCTGAACTAAAGTGCGATAAGCAATCCTACCACGTTTTCCGTCTTTTTTTAGTCTAACAAGACACATCCTAAAAAAACAACGCGTAGTTTCAGAAAAGCCTTTTGTTTATCAGACAACTTCTTCGAAATTAAATCTTACGAAATTTCAGCAGACTGGATAAACAAAATATGCAGTACTTAATTAAAAAAAATACATATTGACAATGTCAAAGCCAAACTTTTATTAGGAGTAGGCTCAGCACTTTGAGTGGCTCCCATTTCAAATTTCCAGGTCTGATCGACAGAAAGGTTGAGGTACGGGATGTCGTGGGCCGGGATCAAGTGAGCAGGGATCATGAGAGTAGAGATCAGAAGGGCAAGGAAGAGAAGCGGAGAGATGAGCAAAGCAGGAATGACAAAGGCAAGTATTGAGAGGGCAAGCATATAGAAAGCAAGTGCAGGGGTATGAAGACCAAGGATGAGAAGAGCAAAGATGAGAAGGGCAAAGATGAAAAGGGCAAGGATAAGAAGGCAAGATCAAAGATAAGGGGAGCAAAAATAAGGTGTCAGAGAATGAGGACGACGTCGATGATAAGAATATGGATAAGGAGAGAATGAGAATTGAGTTAGGAATGAGGTCAAAGAGGGGTCAAAGCTGAGGCTATGGGTGAAGTTGAGGATGAAAAAGGTGAAAAGATAAGAAAGACAGGGATAAGGAGGGGTGTGTGGCTAAAAAGGACAAGTATGGAAGGAAAGGCATGGGTAAATAGATCAAGGATGGGGAAGGCAATGATAAGGAGGGCAAGAATGAGGGCAAGGATCAGAAGGGCAAGGATCAGAAGGGCAAGGATCAGAAGGGCAAGGATCAGAAGGGCAAGGTTGAGAGGGGTAAGGGAGGCAAAGCTGAAGAGGGCGAGGGTGACGCCGAAGATAAGAATACAAAAATATAAGTCTATATTGCTGTTGGAATGTGATAAATTGGTATCGAGAAATTTAGCAAGCAATAAAAAAAAGGATTCAAAATAAATAATCTTTGACGTCTCTTTTGTTATCTGGAAAAAATTGTTGGCGTGGATTTCTTAGGGAGTACCTTATCTCACTATGTATTTCAAACATAGATATAGAGGAACTCATCGGAATATAACATCATCCTTATCTCTTTAAACGATTTCAAGAGTTGAAGATGGTGTGTAACGGCTATTGGATGCCAGAGGTGACGTTTCCAGTGCCACATGCTTTAATTTTTAGTGTAGTATCACATTTGCCACCAAGGTATGAAGGTTTTTCTGACGCCACCGTGATTTAAAGCCTTCTATAAAGTCACAAATAGGTCTAAGGCTAGCCATAAGTGTGCTTGGAAAGATATGTGCCATATGCCATGTGCCAGTAAAGAGGGAAATTAACCACATGAAACAATCAAATTTTGAATGGGCTTCCATGTGTAGGGGTATGTGGATTTGTGAGGTGTGGGCCAAATAGTGTTGGTTCGATATTACGATCGACCTGGCACTGATCCTGCTTTTATGAGCAAACCCCACATATATGTGGAGATTAAGCTGGCCACTAATACTAACTCTGTAAAATATGTTGCAAAATAAAGGGGAATCGGGTGGTTGTCTTTTTATGGTTTGAAGTCATCAAAGTGCTTACATGTTAGTTGGTCGTAAATTATTTAAATTGAGATTTTAATGTCTTTTTGGTTGTTTTTCTAAACGTTTGTCGGTGACTATATCCATATGTGGCACCTAACACAGCACAAATTGCCATGATTATCACTACTACTATTGTTATTATAAAAATCATTATTACCATCATAGTTATTTTTACCATTGTTGTTGGCATTATTTCTTTTAAGATACCACCACAGCAGCTTTAACATTAAATTAACACCCATCCTTTTAAACACAAAAATATCTCACTTTTCAACAGTGTACAACTTTTTTCAAGCTAGCATATTACGTTGTACATATCCTTAGCATCAATGTCGAAAAATGACCAGATCATACAATAAATTTAACATCAGCAACGCACTTCTATTTTGATTGAATTAGAAACCCCCCAAACAACTCTAACTCTCATCAATCACTACCCCACCCTTTATGAACGAATTTGGTAAATTAAGAAATTTGAAGTATGACAAATTATGAAAACATTTGTGCCAAATCCAACTTATTAAAGATCGCATGTGTTTACTCAATATCATTAAAATAATAACAGCAATATTAATCTGAACCATAAAAACATACCAAACATGAAGCTGAAGAATAAGAAACCATGACTGAAAGGTATCAGGCAGCTTGCATACTGTAATTAAGATATAGTAAAAAAATATTAAATAAGACGGTTGGAAATTCACATATTACTATCATATGGTGATGAGATAGCATTTATCTGACCATATAAATAATTGCATATCTTTGGAGTATTGTTTCTGGCAAGATATGTTCTATGCAAATAAAAAATATTAAAAGAAGATACTAACAATGAATTGGTGCAATCAGAACTAAAAGTTACTGTTGGCTAAGTGTAACAAAATCTGCAATAGACTTAGAATTACACCCAAGCTTCTGAAGTAATCGGCAACCCGGTGAACAAGTCCAAAACATCTTTTATTTTGATCATCAACTATAAAAAACCCAATTTTTTCATATGATGAAAAGCAATCAGTCAATTTGGCAAATAGTATCGTTGGATGCATGCCGTAAAATAATTATTTAACTGCAGACTGAAGAGATATTCTATCAAATCTATAAAATAATATAGATTTGATACAATATCTCTTCACGTTGCTCAAAAGGGGATAAGATTTCGGTTAGCAGCGCCAGCTTTAGGTTGGTCAGTCCAGCAATTCAGTGAGTTAAAATGCCAAATACACAAAAACATGTTTGACTTCTGGTGAATATCAGTTATTAACAAAACACTTTGGCACTGATGATGATGATGATAATAATAATAATAATAACAATAACAGCAATAATAAAATAATAATATAATAATAATATAACAATAACATAACAAAAACATAACAATAACATAATAAAAATATAATAATAATAATAATAATAATAATAATAATAATAATAATAAAACCAACAAATTTTCATCACCTGCTATATCAGTTTACAGTCAATACCGAAAAAATGCCAGGTGGATTCAATTTTTCTTCGTTATCTCTGAACGGACAAGATGTATGTTTCCTGCTGTTTTTTAGATTAAAGGCTTAATGGGGGCTGTTGCAATGCACAGTAAGAAACTAAGCATGTAAAATAAAAGCTTTCTTCTGAGATCTACTAGAAAAAAATTGTATTTACACTACCAAAATTCCAGATTAATACTTTTCTTTAAAAATTAATATCCTGCATCCGTTACTACATAAAAGGAAAATTAAAATCCTAGGAAATCATCTCTAGAAGTCAAATGTGTATTTCACTCTACATTTCACGATACAAATCACACCTTCTGGGAAGTTCCCATATTAAACCTGCGGCTCGTGCCAAATACTATGATTTCATATTTGAAAATGGGCGTTCGAATTCTAAATCCCTATCATTAAATGGCATAACTTCGATATTATCTAACTAGAATATTTAAAAAGCTTTTACGCTTCTCAGTTATAAAAACTGCAAGCTTTTACGAAGGTTACGAACGTCTGGAACTATGAAACCTTCAAACTGCAAGTGCCACAAAAAAACGCTGTTAACAGTGAAACTGTGTCCCAGCTTTGCTACTGCACCTTTGAGGCACTAAAATCGCATTTTTTACTCCCTGAAACACGTGCTGAGAAAATGGAAATGTACATGTATTGGCATAGTGTAGTAACACCAGCAAGTGGTCTATAAAACCTTACAGCATATGAAAGATGGCAATTCAAAACGTCATATACAAGTGAGTCAAGGTCTTTTTCTTATCTTCTGTGGATCGCGAAGCAAAAACTGGCTTTATCAAACCGCCTGGTAACTGGAAATGATAAAAAGATTTCGCAACAATATCCTGAAATACACCACCATTTTTATAGTAAGATTTGTAGTTAAAAACAGGGACAGTTTATTTCAAGTCAACTGTACCTGATATGAACCTGGAACAATGTGTACACCACTCAAAGGGTCTGACAGAACTGAAAAGGCAACATTCATACGTAACATGAGTAGAAACACGCCTATCCTGAAATACTGGCTATTAGCCACTATTATACCGACAAACCAAAGTCCATTTTGGCAGAAACAGATGGCAAGCCCCTCTACCGAGAACTTATAATCAACAATACAGTTAAATAAGCAACGCATTAATCTTAAGAGCCCCGAAATAGATGCAGAAAAAAAGAGAATACTTTTTAAAACTTTTAAAATGTCAAGGCCTTTTCTCCAGCTGAATATGACACAATACGGTGGACTTATCGAGCTGGGGACTGATTTTTATGAAAATAAAAAAAGGTTTTCAATTTATTTGTTGGTACACTTATGCGGATATCAATATCAAAGCTATAATTTCTAATAAATGTGCCCACCATTTTGTCGAATTTCAAGACCACCAGGAAAAAACAAAGTTTACATGGTATCAAATGGATGTGGGATAAAAAAGAAAATTAAGAACGAGGTGTACATGAAGTAGATGGCCGTTAAAACCATAGGACTTAGTTAGTATCCAACTTAATGTAATTTAAAGTTTCCACTTTTTCTTCATTAAGTTATTCTTGAAATCACAAGAACATTTAACAAGTAATACAAGTGAAACTCACATTTCTGAAAATCCTCATATGCCATGTTATCTGCACAGCATTCATAGATATTTCTAGCAGCTCTCATTGTGATCTATTAAGGGTTAAATATCGATCATAACGGTACTAAATAGTGTCATGACAAATGCTACGCACAAAGTCAATCCACAAAGATATAGAAAAATTTAACATATACAAATTAATGGTTAGAAACTTACAACGCAAAAAAACACTAAATATTGGAAACTGAAGTTAAGCCAAAAGATAAGTTGACCTTAGTTTTAAAAACATTCATGCCATAAAATGGATGAATACACACTAGAGGAAAGTACCCGGATGTCTAAGACCATTACCAAAAAAATACAAGAAGTTGGGTTTTACTTGACAATAAGAGTTGTTTTATATATATTTATCGAATAATTCGACCTGTCATTTCTACCATAATTGGGGAAATAAGTTTACAGTAAAGAAGAAGTACGGTACAAGCTCTCCCTGAAAGATACTTGTTACTTTCCAATCCAGTGAGATACCTTACTTTTTCTTTACTGTAATTTAGGTTATTGGGCCCACTGATTATACTTTTCACGAAATATATTTACACTCCTTGCTTCAAGTTCCAAAACTTATCACAATGCGGTGACTAAAGGTCATTTTAAGGAGTAGATGGGCATGAGACCCAAGGGCACTCCAATCTCATATCAAAATGTTTAATGAACTAAATGGTACTTACAGCTTTTTTAGTGTAGAAGCCACCAAGCCAACCAATTCCCCTTAGAATTCTTCGCGACAGACTGATTGAAGAAGCATTTTCAGCAGCAGCAGAAGTACTTTGAAACTAGAAAAATCAACAAACGTAAATATTCATTTCATATGAACAAAATCAAAAGTGATATATTTTTCCAACCATAAAAAGGCATTTGATTATGCAATCCAGTAAAATTATCTTGGGCAAATACTTTATACCTTAACGTTTCAAATTGTCATCGGGCGTTTGGTAAGCAATGATATAGCTCATGAAAACTATTATTCCTCTCTGGGAAATTTGTTTTACCTTCTTTTAAACATTGATTGGCTATTAACTGGTTTTGTTTAGATCTCTATAAAAAAACAGTTAACTCGTTCCTTTTTCTTACTTTGCCTGTTATGGAGATGAGATGCACGGAGCTTAGAAGGAAAGTCATGGTTTTGTTAGTGGGCCTGCCATTAATACATAGACCTGGCTGAGGTGTCCAATAATTGATACTCTGACGTTTCTTTTAGAGAATACCCTATCTACTTTGAATATGAAAAAATGTGAAGAGGAATTACAAAAGTAACATCTATACCAGCAAGAACTGGAGCACTAGGAACAGTGACAAAAGGTTTTGACAAATGCCTTGAGGCATTATTCAAGTCAGATAGTTGTGAGACTACAGAAATATTGTTTACTGGGCATGGTAAGAAAAAAAGGAAAAGTTATAAGAAAAAACATAGACTCAAAGAAGGTATAAATACAGCACTTATGACCACTAGGTGTGGTCTGTTCCTTTGGTTAAATTTATTAGGAAACAAGATCAGCCCTGAGATACAGATAGTAAATTCGTATTTGCCATAGTACCAATGCTAACAGCTGAGTTAACATATAAATACACTATACAAGACTTATGTTTGCAATTATACACAGCATCAAACTAAATGATGAAAAGACCTCAACAAGGGGGGGGCAGCTTATCCAAAGCAAAGAAAAGAATGAACCCCTCAAAATTCGTATGTGCTACATCTGGGCCCAGATTACGGGAATAGTTTCCACATCCTGTACCTCCAAATATAATTTGCCATAATAACATTCAATATCGAGCACCACTGCAACATCTGTTTTGAAACTAATTTTTCAACTGATAAAGATCTCAATTCTCTCCAAATATCCTTCTTTACGCAAGCAAGCAAGCCAAAACACATAAACTTTAATTCAACGTTCCGTCCATGTTTCCAGAATAGACAGCATATACTCTTGCAATGCTCCTGCTTCTCTCGAAATGCATAATCAAAATATAAATCGTAACACTCAGTTACTTCTACAATGGTGCACTTCCACCATACATGATCAGTTACAAGAATGTTGGGCTTGTAGTGTTCAATCAACAGCAGTTCCTTCCGATATTTGGTGACTATTGTCTCCATTAGCTTGTTTGAGTAGACTAGTATAAAAGAGTTATTCTGTGAAATAACATCTTCTTTAACAGTAATTCAATTGTGACAACAACTATAAAAAAAATTCAAATTCATGACAACCATTCATCAAATGCGCCATATTTTCAGTATGATTTTGGCAAAAGGCACATAATGGATAATGTTTATGTTTCATATATGCAATGTAAAGTTAGTTGGAAGGGGGTAAGTCATGCTTTTATGCTGAATTTCATCAACAATTCATCAATTTTGGATTGTAGAAAATGGAATGTGATATCTTCAAAGGAATAGCATTCATACAGAAATAGAAGTTTCTTTCTCAAACCATGTTTAACTGTATAATGGAACAGAATCTTTTGCTGTGATGAATTGTCATCATGAAACTACCTACCTTCACATTTCTGAAGGCAATGGAGATATCTAGTTTTCTTCAATTGTGCAGGAAATCAGGCAAGTCAGACTGACAACTAAATTTTTTTAGTATTCAAACATCCATCAATTGTGATTTTGAAACCAAGAAAATCCTTTTCATCACCCAATTCTGCTACCCCAGTCCCTAACATCTCAAGACTTAGAGACTGATGCATAATGTTTCTAAAATGATATTCCTAGTCATATAACATCATTATGAGAAACTCAGTTTGAGTCGTGTGGTATACAGTAGATACTCATTTAATTCCTATTCCTCCATCCTTGTATGCCAGGTAAATGATGAGCTGGATAGTTGAACTGTATTAGTCATACAAATTTCAAACTGTTTGTGCTAGAGTCTCATCTAATTCTTGGAGCTGTTCCTCAGTGAAATTTGCATTGTCAAAGTGAAGCAATACCATGTTATTGAAAGCACTTGCCTTCAGCAATAGTGATAATTTTCATTTAGAGATTTTGTCCTGCAACTCTTTAAAATTCTCTAATATTTGGTCACCCTGCTTCAGATACTCTCCAGGTAACAATGAACACTTTCCCAAACAGTTACATGGTGTATTGCACCCACAAACAACTAATTCATATGATTGTACTTCCACTTTAGCTTTACATCTGATTTACCTTTAAAGCAATCATAACCCAATCTTCTAGTGTGTAATACATGCTATTTTATGGGTCTTAATTCCAAACAAGCCTCTATCATCATTGCTTCCCTGACATCAAAGATCAGTTGAGAAATTTCTTAGTTACACTGTACTATAGCAATATCACCTGCAGGGGTATGAGATTGACCATTCTTTCATTCTGAATGGCTGTACAACTTTTAGCAGTAGCAACCATTGGTTTACATACTCTTTCTATGACCATAATAAAAAAATGCACTTCATCATCATCGTCATCTTGTGGCCTCAGCCGAGACAGAATTCACTACACCTTTCCAGTATACCCTATCGGTCAAAGCTGTTGGAAGGTCTTTTTTGGCAATAGCAGTGTCCTTGCATATGATGTCTGGTAAAGTGAGATTCCTAGACTGCTTGAGTGATGATGGGTGTCTCCATAAGAGAAACAACAACACAAGTTCATCTGAGGCACATACACAGTGTCCAGCAAACTGGATGTGTCTTCTTTGGACAAAGGTTGATATCTTGGGTAGGTATCCATATATGAAGTCAAGAGTTGGATGTTTTTCCATGAAAGATCTAATACTCTTCTGAGGAGATGGGTATAGCATCCATTGAGGCAGCAGTGTTGTTTAGCAGAAAGAGTCCATGTTTCAGATCTATAGGGTAAAATGGGTTTGATTATTACCTGAAAAATTCTTCGTTTTAATCTTCCGGTTGAGCTGGGATTTCCAGATCTTATCCATTTTATTACATGCAGCTCATGCCATCCCCTTTCTGAAACTAAGATCTTTTTAGAGTTGACTATGTGTGATCCTAGATATTTGTAGTCTTCAACACATTTGAGAATGTTATTTGAAAGAGTTTTAATTTTGACATTGTTGCAACTGATAACTGGCATACAATCTGTTTTGGTTTCATTCAGATAAAGCCCTGTACAGTTTGGTGCTGATTCAATAGCAGATAGCAATGCCTGGGCAATAATAAGGTTGTCAGATAAAAGTGTAATGTCAGCAAAATCAGCAATGGTGATATGAAGTGCAGGATAATGTAAGCTTCTTCTGGGCTGGCACATGAGTCCATTTTCTTTCATTGTATCCACGGAAATCTAAATGATGTAATCAATTACAATAATGAAGAGGAATGGTGCAAGTGTATTCTCTTGAAAAATACCAGCAAGAATATCAAAGGGCTCTGTTTTGCCATCTGGTGTCAGGACAGTGGAGTAGGTGTTTGTATACAGGACTTTAAAGCTTCAATGATTTCTGTTGGAATGCTATAAAGCCCTAAGATTTCAAACATTGTCTCATGGTTAACAGAGTCAAAAGCCTTGCTGAAGTCAACAAAAATGACAGCTGCAGTTTTATCACAAAAATTGATTTCTTCAATTATTCCACATAGTGTGAGAATTTGTTAAAGAGCTCAATGACCTGAGCAGAAACCATTTTGGTTCTTGCATAGAAAGGCCTCTATTTCAATAATGTAGAGCATGTAATTTTAGTATTGGACTTAACAGATCCCTTGTTTCAGTTTCTCTGATGATGTCTCTCCTTTACCTTGAATGCTCTCCACTCTTCTGAATCCAATAATCTTATCTCACTGCATGAGTCACAATAGAAATGACAGTCCTGATTGTTTCCCAAAATACTGGATCTTTTGTGTCAGTGTCAATGACTGCCTTAAATGCTCTCTTAAAGTCCTGATCATTCAAAAGATAGTGATGTGGTAGTCTGATAGCTTTCACAGTAGAAGTTATGATGGATCATGGGTGAAGAGTGGCTTTGAGAAGATCATGCCATCAAGTAGCACTATGTAAAAATTAAAAAATAATAATAACAGAAACAAAATCAAAACTTTAAGTTACTGATGGTAGTATCCAATGTAGAGATTAATGAAACAGATGAGGCAGAACTGATTTGGATTATACCTTAGCCTCAATAATTTGAAAAACATTTTAGAAATAAGGAAAAAATTGAAATAGCTCATTGCCAGAAGTACAATTATTTTTAATTCTGATGATTTCAAATAAGTTACAATACATAATAAAACCATACATACACTATTACTGCTCCATGAAATTGGTCGAGTGAAAGGAGAAAGTATCCTTGACATTCCAATACCAGGTGAATGTCCAGCCACCTGTGTCATTTTTAGTTCAATGCACCTCTTACATGTTATGTCTGATAATGTTCTTGTGTAAACTAGTGATTGAGGTACCATTCTCATACTGCTAGCTATTCTTCTTAAAAGTGCCATCATGCATCACCAAATTACCTTTATAAAGTACATAGAGAAGAGAAATGTTGACCTTGAAAAAGAGCTAGTAGAAAGTTAATAAATAATTTTAACACACTACAAAGCCTAAAAGTGAGTTTCTGCATGTAAATATCAACAAATTTAGAGTGATAAGGAGGAATTAATAGTCAGTGAAAAGCATGTACCTATAAAATTTTCACATAAATTTTGTTAGCTATTCAATTCATTTTAAATCTTTTTAACAATCCTGAATTAAAGAAATGAAGGTGCAAAATGGCTGAATTGGCACCGAATTACTAGTTGTAATACATATTGCATTTGTACTGGCAGTAAAAACTGATGTACTACTTTTTGTCATATATATACAGTGTTTTCCCTAAGAACCGGTAACCGGCCAAATTGACCATTTCAAATGTTTTTTGGGCCAGCTCAAACTTCAACCCCAAAAATTTTTTCAGCAAATTTCAACTGAACTGTTCAATAATAGATGGTGTCTTGCATATTGTAAACACAGAGTCATCGAGAAATTGAGCAGTGTGTCTCAGAAAATGGATCAAAATGTGTGTTCATCACATGTTGAATCAGCTGTGTTTACTTCCTTGCTCAACCAAACACTGGGAGTAACGGCAATTTTAATTGGTCAACATTGGATGGTCATTCGATAACAAAACAAAAGTGAAAATAAAGGCTTTAAAGCATGTGAAGCACATGTATGAAGTAACATGAAAAGACCACGAACTCTATTTGATTACCATTATTTGATTATTTTGATCTAGAATCTGTCCGACTGCCTGTTCCCCATTCTGCAGAGTTTCCTCAACCAGAATCGAGACGTCATGAAACCAGCTCTGATACTACAGCTAGTTCAAGCCACTCAGATATTGAGGATACATCAGGAATCACTCCTGGTGCACTTAATCAGTTTGAAATGAATGATTTGATTTGTGATTTCTAGGTTTATCAAAAGCAGGTGCTGAGCTTCTAGCTTTTAGACTAAGTGAGAAGAAACTGACTCAGAGTGATCTCAAAATTTCATACTACATATCTAGAGACAGTGAATTTCGGAAATTTTTCAGTACTGACTGTGACTTTGTGTATTGTAATGACATTAGTGGGCTTCTTCTAGCTTTAGGTTTACCCAGTTACAATTCAAATGGTTGGAGGCAGTTTATAGACAGCTGGAAGAAAAGCTTAAAGTGTGTCCTTCTTCATAATGGAAACAAGTTTGGAACAGTACCTGTAGGTCACTCAGTGATTCTAAAGAAAAACTATGAGAGCATTAAAAAAGTAATTAATTTACTCCAATACCATGACCATAATTGGATCATATTTGTAGACTTGAAGATGATAAATTTCCTCTTGGGTCAGCGAATAGGACAAACTTTTCCTAGTTTGTCCTATGAAAAAGTGAAAGCTGGGATATTTGATGGACCCCAGTTTCGAAACTCATTAATGACAGCAACTTTGAAGTAACCATGACAGTTGTTGAAAAGGCGGCATGGAATTCATTTGTTGATGTTACCAAGCAGTTCTTAGGGAATTTTAAATGTCCAAACTACAGGAGCTTGATTGCTGATTTGCTGAAAAACTTTCATAAGCTTGGCTGCAATATGAGTATCAAAATGCATTTCCTGCACNGGGTCAGCGAATAGGACAAACTTTTCCTAGTTTGTCCTATGAAAAAGTGAAAGCTGGGATATTTGATGGACCCCAGTTTCGAAACTCATTAATGACAGCAACTTTGAAGTAACCATGACAGTTGTTGAAAAGGAGGCATGGAATTCATTTGTTGATGTTACCAAGCAGTTCTTAGGGAATTTTAAATGTCCAAACTACAGGAGCTTGATTGCTGATTTGCTGAAAAACTTTCATAAGCTTGGCTGCAATATGAGTATCAAAATGCATTTCCTGCACAGTCACTTAGACGTCTTCCCGGAAAACCTTGGAGATGCTAGTGATGAGCAAGGTGAGAGGTTCCACCAGGACATAAAAGAAATGGAGGAAAGATACCAAGGCCGATGGGATGTCCACATGATGGTGGACTACTGTTCATAAAGTGAGACTGTCCAAGTGTCAAACATGCAAGACAAAAAGTCGAAAAAGAAGCTTCCTACCATAAAGTGACATTCTTTTGCCTATTTCTATATGCTTTATATATGCTGGCATGCATACAGATCATCTTTTTTAATATATTTGCATATACTTGTATGTTAACAGTGTGAATTTCCTTAATTTTCACTGTTAAAGTCCATTTTCACATCTGAATATGGTTTCATAAAATGTATCAACAGCCAATAAATTGTTTCAGGGCAGCTGCAAGTAAATACAACCCTTTTGTGCATATCAATCAAATAACTCAAGGCTATAAATTTCTTTGTTTGATTTAGCTGAAGTATTAAAAATGGCATATTTTTTGCAAAATATGTACCATATAACTGCCATATAAAAAAAACTGAGACCCGTTAAGCGAAAAATAATGACATTTTCGAAATCAGCATGTAAAGATTACCCAGGATCAGTTGTCAAAAAATTATTTCAAAAATTTTGTTTCTCAGTGTTAATAAAAGTGAATCAAATTTCAATTTAAAACAATTTTATTCACATAAAAATAACAAAAAAACAGGAATAACAGTTACAATCTACCGGTATAACCAACCCAATTTTTAACTATATTTTTCATGAAATAAAATAAGACATTGGTGGCTATAATATTTTAAGTCTAGCTGCCTCTCTGCAGTTAATTAAAATGCATAAAATGTTTTTAAAATTAACAGAGCTAGACTGCTTTTTATATACCTTCAATTAGGAATTTTTCAAAACTTAAAAGACCCTGTTTTCAAAATTAATTGCTGAGAGGNAGGGAAAAATAATGACATTTTCGAAATCAGCATGTAAAGATTACCCAGGATCAGTTGTCAAAAAATTATTTCAAAAATTTTGTTTCTCAGTGTTAATAAAAGTGAATCAAATTTCAATTTAAAACAATTTTATTCACATAAAAATTACAAAAAAACAGGAATAACAGTTTTAACTATATTTTTCATGAAATAAAATAAGACATTGGTGGCTATAATATTTTAAGTCTAGCTGCCTCTCTGCAGTTAATTAAAATGCATAAAATGTTTTTAAAATTAACAGAGCTAGACTGCTTTTTATATACCTTCAATTAGGAATTTTTCAAAACTTAAAAGACCCTGTTTTCAAAATTAATTGCAACTTCTTGATTATAAATTACATGTTTTTTCCTGATACAAAATGTATATTATAGACTATTTAAAACACATTTAAAATAGCTAGTATATATATACACGGGATTTAACAAAATGACTTTGTGTCACTCACACAATGAAGATATATATATATATATATATATATTCAGTATAACATATTACAACTTTACAAAAACTGCTAGCATGAAGAATTGCAGAATGCAATTTTGAATATTTAGACTACAATTTAGAATGATTTTAGTTACTTAGCAGACTGGATAACAACTTAAAAAAGGTGGGTGAAAAAAAGAAGAAAAAAATTAAAAGAAGTGCTCTGGTATCATGAAAAGTGACCTTAAAAACATAATTTTCAACACATCAATTTACCCCCCAGATATGCCCCAGAATGCAGGATTTTGCATCCAGGATTTCAAAATTTTCTGGGGGGAGTAAATTTTCACAGACCCCCCCCTTAAGGCAGGCCTGTTCAATTCTTAAACAGACCTGCTAAAACAAAATGAGTGGAAAAACCTGTGTGTGTATATATATATATATATGTGTGTGTGTGTGTGTATGTGTGTGTGTCCTATCATACAAAATGTCTTTGTTGTTGAAATTTATATATATTCCATTTAAAAGGTATTATTTCATATTACTAATTACACTACTAAGTATAATAGTATAATTACTTTACAATACTACTAAAGAAAGGAAATGTTCACAAAAATAGGGTTTTATTGACCAGTGCATTAAAACAGGTTTTCTAATTTCTAGTCAAAAATTGTCTCTTCTGTGAATATTGAAACATTGTTTGAAAAATCTGGCTTTTAAGTGGTTGTAATATAGAAAAAACTAATAAGAACATCTCTTTGAGGTAGTTTAATGGAGATGCAGATTAACAAAAAGTGTTTCACATCCTCGTGTCATCATGAGCAATGTACAATGGCTTCATAATTTATTCACAATTATGCTTGGATTTGCTAGTGTACATTGCTTGGTCTCATCCTAAGTTAAATAGGGTAGGATAAACCCAGTGGGCTTTGAATACTGTGTAACTAGGACCTAATTACAGCATGCCACAAAAATACTTCTTGACATAGGGGCCCTATGATCCATCTATGTAATCACATGTCAGTGTGACCTGCTCAAATGTATCTGTGATATACCATCCTCCTTACTAAAGGTCCTTTTCATATTTGAATTTTTTTAATCTATAAATTGTTGCTTAAAAGTGTGTACCCTTGTGGGTAATAAAATGATTTAAGGCTTGAGTTCTGTCTACTTCTGGGTATGAACTTTCACAACAGGTGTCGCTTATGCTATAACATTTTAAGCAAAAAAATGCAGTATATAACATTTTTATCTGAATTATTCTGGTTTTAACTGGCTTTTCATCAATGTTTGATAGTACCTTGTAGCCAACCATTTTACAGGTAAATAATAAATAACTAATAATAGAAAATCTACTATTTGTGGTCAAATACTACTGTAAATTGCACAGGAGAGTTATAGCCAAAAGTTTAGGACCTTCATGCAAATATTATTTTCCTTGTGAAATGGAAATGATTGTATCAGGTTGCATTATCCACTGGTCAGTCTGCTATAATATATAATGATGTGTATGATTTCAAAAGCAATTAATTGCTATTGAAATAATACATCATATTCTATTTTTTGTCCTTTCTTGTGTTTTTGAAAAACAACAGAAAGGGGTAGAAAATCACCACTTTTTTCTCCTCTGTATGTTCGTGTTGTGATCCTCTACAGGAAAGATATTCTGAATCATGATTTTTTTAAAGGATAGAGAGTAGCAAGGATTCATCCCTCAATGGAGTCATTAATTATTAAAGAAATACAAGGAATTTTTTTAGGTACAAAAAGGTCTGTTCCACCATGAACAATCACACCAAGGAACAAATAGAAAAGCAGTTTTGGTTTCCTGTTGTTATGTATTTGTTTTACTTACTGTTTATAGCTTTAGCCACCATGATATAACTGCTAATTGATAATCACCTCTATATATTAAGCAATATTAAAGGACATGTGCATATTGTGATAGCCATAGAAAGATGATTGACAATGATCCCAGGAGCTGTACACATCAAGTTTAAGATAAAATTTACTTGTGTCTAAATCATTCCCTGTTTCCTTTGTCATTGTCTAATATATATAACATGGCTTCAGAAGTTTATGGCTGACTATCAATGATCATATATTTTTCATTCTGGTGTTAGTATTACCATATATCTTTACTCACAAAATGGACAGTTTAAAACCTCCAAAAGCAATAAACTTTGACAGTAAAGCTAAACCTATAAGCCTCAAGGAACTAGTGAATGCAATAAGTCTGGGTGCTTTACTTATTAATGGAGTATTGCCCTAGTCCAATGGAAAGTATGCCAAGAAGATTGAAAGGTGTGGTCAAAGCCAAGGGTAAAAGTGCAAAATGCTGACCTAATAAAATGCTGAAAGTACACTGTTCATGAGTGGAGATATTTCATTCTATATAATGAAACAATAAGAGTCACGTTATTTGATAACTAGTATGTGTTTTGTTGTCTGGATCTGAATTTTGAGGAGTGGTCCTAAACTCTCACTGATCGTACATCTTGTAAACTGTGGGCCCATTTTTCTCTTTCACAGATTCCATCTATATAAGGCCCAAAAAGAAGAAACAGATCAAGAAAGGGGGGGCAGAAAGCACACAAGACACCATAAAAGGTAAGATAAACAGACTGCCCTCGAGGACTCTCTCAGTGGGAAGATCCTTCCTCTTGGGATGATCTAGAGCCAGTGCTCAACCATTTCTGGAGTACCTGCCTTGAATGGTTGAGCCATATAACAGAAGACCCGACTGGGGAAAAACCAGAGCTCTACACTTGGTCTTAGCAAAAAGACCAAGAAACAAACTTTTGGTCACGACTGCAAACGTTTATCTTCAATACACAGGAGTTTTGAGTCACTAAAACCCCCAAACATACTTTGTCACATTTGGTTTGGTAGCTATCTTGGTACATTATCAGAAAAAGTCTACTCTTAACTTACATTGCTACGCAGTAGATAATCACAGAAGGTAAAAGAAGAATTTCTCCTGACAATTTCTGCATCAGTTTATTGCTCGAATTAGATGAAAATGACGAGTTATGCAACGCGAGTTATGACTGCGTTTGGGATTAGAATGGCAACCAAAGGCATTGGTAGTTTTCGCACTAATGCTACTCAGGATACACATTCATACCATCTGGAGTCAGTTCCATATGGTATGAATTGGTTACTTCCTTTGTCAAAACTATGTCTTTTTTACCAATATTTAGTTAACTTTGGGTGTATCAACTTGTATAATTATAAGTTGCAACTATCATATCAACCTACTGTTTGTATTCATGTTTGGAACCTTGCAAAAAAATATACGGAATAAGTGATATTAACCATGAAAAATCTGAACTTTATGGGCTCAAGATGAAGTCGCAAATGTAAGAGCTTTATCATGTCATTTTCTTTCTGCTCAGAAAAAGCTTACGACTCGTGACATGATAAAGCTCTTATATCCATGATATTAACCAGTTAACATAAACCTGATAATTCTTCTATTATCAGTCCCTACCTCTGGCAGAATAGCTGTTCCTAATTCTCAAATAAATCCAAGGAAGGGCTGCAGAAAATGGTTGGGCACAAGTACAACTCGATCACTATGGTGTAGTAATTGCCGTGTAGCCTCAGTCTGACTTGCCAGATAGTAATGCTGTTGCATTGGCCTCTCGCTTCACAAATGTGCTCAAAGCTGAACCTTGACTCCATGCCCCATGTTCTCACAGAAACTGTTATGTTGGTGAGACTGGATGTCCACCGGAACAAGTGGACCGGGCTGGCAAACACTTCAACTTACTAGCTGTTATGTTTACGTGGTTCAAGATCTACGAAGAAGATCTTTACAGAGAATGATGACATGAATCTCACTGCTGCTGAGTCTTTTCCTAAGTACAGTTGTTAAACAATGAATAGAAACGAACAGTGAACATTTTTATTTTTGTTATCATTGTCTTTACTTCTTTAACTTTCATCATTAATTCCTGCCACCGAGCGAAAGTGTAGCAATTGTTTTTTGGCTTACTATCATTATAATTTTTTCTGTGTACATTGATATAATGGGCAATAAAAGTTCTGCTTCAACTTAGAAGGAAATCTCTTATTTCAAATCCATCCCTGGGAAGCCAACTTCTCTGGGGTTCAGCGAAGGTGGCGGCAGGACAAAAACCAGCACCAAAGGCTGAAAGTAAGGTACCCTGACAGCGAAGGGCGTTAACATGGACACAAAAGATGAGACAGTCTTCCACTAAAACGGGTTGATTTGACTCACCAGTCGAGTAAAGTAGCCAATCTAGGAGAATGAACACTCTGATGTAAAAACAAGCCGAAGTCAGATGTGCTGGTCCTGACGTATCAGGGGCATAAACTCTTTCTCAGCGGATTGACAGCTCTCACTACACTGCATGTACGTACTTCAGGATGACTGTCTTACTGCTGGTGATTTCAACAGTCACTCCCAGAGCTGGGGATAGAGTGAAACTACTGCAAGAGGAGAGGAGCTGAAAGACTGGGAAATCGAAGAGTAGCTTCCTGTACTCAACAGCCTAGTTGACCCTCATTCTCGCAAGTAACTGACGTCACCATTACCAGACCTAGTTATTGTCAACAATGACCTGCAAACAAGTGCTAAAAGGACTGTCCTAAAACAGATTACCAAAAGTGACCACAATACTGCCAAACTGACTTCCAGCCTCAACCACCATCCTTAGAAGTGTAGGCCATTACCCAAATGCAACTACAGGAAGGTTAGATGGGAAGACTTTTTCATGCTGACTGACAAGTGCGCAGCCAACATTTATTCTCCCTACCTTTTAAGAGTGAGACCTGCCCTTGAATATGGAGCAGCTGCATGGTACACAGCATAAAAAATCCAGCTTCGACAAAGTTGCTAGAGAACAAAGCTTCTCAGGACATCACTGGTGCACTCAAGTCGATCCCAATCAAAGCGATGGGCACCTAAACTGGCTTTGAGATCCTCGAGAGTAGACGAGACACTCAAGAACCATCTTATGCACAAGACATTTTCAGACCCCACTAATTGCAAACTGAAGCGCAACAGTTTTGTCAACTGAGCACGAAAACTGGAGCGGTAAGACCTTGTTTTATTGCAGCAAGAAAACTTAGCAATCTCCACACGCTCAATATTACCAACCTAAAGATGAGTACCGTTTTCTAGAGTGACAGACAATGTGCCAGGCATTCTTGCAAAGGCAATGCAGTCAAAACCTAAACGAAGAGCTATCTCCTGGGGTAAATGGACCAGGCTTACCTGGAGGATCACTGAAACTAAGAATTCAGATCAGCAGAAGAGGTGACCAGGAATGGTGAGGGCGAAAATGCCATTGCGCTGAAAGACAGACGAAAGATTCAACAGATCATCCCTACCGGGAATTTCTCAAAAAACTATAATGCTCTATAATGCTCTGCAGACAGCAGCCTCAACACTAAAAAAGAACAAGACAACAATACATCCCAAAGTTGTCATCTTCTTATATGCCCCATCCGTTCTGAAAGCAACCCAAAACACCATCCCCCTCTAAAAAAACTAAACACCCTTGCATCCGTCCTGGACGCTTTGCAACAATCCACTAAACAAACAGTTACTTAGTAGATCACCTCGTACTGCAACATCCATGGCAACGAGGAGGTTAACAGAATGGAAAGGAAAGAGAACAGTTACCACAGTATTAACAGGAGATTATTTTTTAACAGAAAAATGCTATAGGGAAAGGGAAGCAAAAGAGAAGACATTTATTTGGGTGTGGTCCTATTAAATACGTATAAATTTGATTATGAAATGTGGCTGCTATGTTTGGATTTCACCGAAATGACGGTGAATGGATCGAAGACGAAGAATCGGCGGCAAAATGGTGTTGTTTCAGAACATTTCATTCATCTTTTTGTTTTGCAAGACCCGAAAACCACCATTACAAGGCTTTAGCTTCTGTGTCATGGTTTCCAAATATTTTGATTTGAATCATTAACTGACAACAGTATCTTGTTTTATGTTGATTTGATCATCCTTTATAAATATTCCTCCAAACATTTTCGTTTGTATAGTAATAATGATAATACACTACACTATATATAGGTAAATCGCAATTTACCCTTATATTGTTCCCTTCAATTTTTGAGGATATACAGGCTTCAACACAAAATTGTGTGGACTGCTGCATTGTTTTTGTGGGAGTCATAGTCGGATTCCCCAAAGATAAAAAATGAAGATAATTTCTCAAAATAATAACTGCAGATGCACTAAAAGACAATTTTTTGAATTTTAGTCTTCATGTTTATAACATCGATGAAATCTCTTTAAGCCTATTTACTTTACAATGAAACAAACGCACTGCAGTACCTCAGACCTTACTGTACCTGACAGTTACCTTAATTGCATTATAGAGGAAGATATCTGTTAAAACCCAGTTATGGGAAGCTTACTACGTATACTATTTATTTTCAGTACTCCATTTCTTTACACTTCTAGCTGTGGTTTTTCATTAAAGGGTCCTGTACTGTTGCTGCGCTTTGCCAATTTTTGCAATGTGCTTTTCTCGTCTTATCCGATTTCCATCAGATCCTGAGAGGAGGAAGACATGGGTAACCAAATTACAAAGTCTTGACTGAGGCCGTTCATACCACACCAGGATTTGTGATAAAGGAAAAGAATAATAAAAGATTTTAACATGATCAAGTAAATCATCCCTGGTGGTTGCGTGAAGGTTTTGCAGTCGCTTGATCTCCCCCGTCAACAAGCAATTCAGGGCTTATTTTCATGAAATTCAGATGACCAGTTCCGTCGAGGACAATTTGAATATTCTGCTGGAGGTAATGTGAAGCAGCCCAGTCATTTGTATCAGATTTAGTAAGAGGTTTAAGAGTGGAGCCACATTTTCAAGGATGTAGTTATAAGGTCATTTGATGTCTGTGGCATGACTACAGATGACTCGCTAAGCGTTTCTGCTACCTTGAAGTTAAAGCTGAAGATGATAATGTGAAACGTGAGGAAGAAATTCTCGCAGATGAGGTTGACGATGAGATTCTGGAAGGTATTGAAAAGGTTGAGCTTATAATGCGTTTTTCAAATTTGTAATAGGTGTTTAGGCGTATGTTTTAATTAGTTTTCACCAGATTTTGTTTCCTTCTTTCCTAACATAGTATCTCTGCATGCTATTACTAGTTTTGTGAATGCAGCTTATAAACAAGGCTGGCTTATGTTTAAAGAAATACTATGCTTGAAATCCTGGTATTCCTAAAGTTCTTCCAAGTGTGCAACTATCTCCTATCTGCTTTTGCTCTTCAATTTTTTGTCGTCTTTTTTGTTTTAATGTCTTTTCCTTAATGTGTGTGCGTGTTTGTGTGTAAAAGGAAGAAAAAATCCTGTGGAAAGAAAAAATACACAAGCTGGACTGTAGTAGCTTTCATCACTAGCCAGTCACTGACAGGAAAAATTGCTTTGCCTAAACCACACAGCAATGTCTGGCACCTGTCCTCATGTAAAACTACCTCTTTTGTTGACAGCTATTGTTAAGTAGTATGTTAAAGACTCTCGGTGGTAACCCATGGACTACATAAATCGTTGACCAATGATGGATTTTATCAAACACTTTTTCAGTTTCTATATACAGTCACTACCAAAAGTTTAAGACCACTCATGGAAATACGTAGATTTCTCGGTATGAGATCGTATTGCATCATCCTACTGTTGAGATTACATCATACTCATTATTTGCGCTCTGGTCGCCCATTACACGTTTTTCTTTAACACTGCGGACATCTGAATCGATTTTACTTTGGATTTTTTTTCACTTTTTATACTTCTTATTGCTACAGAAATGGGTCGAAAAAAGTACCTCAGTGAAGTTCAAAGAGGTCAAATTGTTGCTCTGCATAGAGAAGGACTATCTGAAAGGAATATTTCTACGAAATTGAAAGTCAGCAAAACTGCAGTCCACCAAGCAGTTAAAAAGTATCAGCAGTATGGCTGCTACAAAGACTTACATCGGAGTGGAAGGCCAAGAAAAACCACTGTAAGAGATGACCACCTGATGAAAAGGATAGTTACGAGGTCACCAATGAGTTCCATCAACAAAATTCGAGCTAATTTGGTGGAAAGAGGTGTGAGTGTAAGTCGCATGACTGTTTCCAGACGTCTTTCACACGAATTCGGTCTAAAATCCTACAAGCCTGCCAGAAAACCACGCCTGACACCGGTAATGAAGGCAAAACGATTAGCCTTCGCTAAGAAGTACCAGAACTGGACACCAGCACAGTGGGGTAAAGTCATGTTCTCGGACGAGTCCACTCTACAGCAGTTTGTGGTGAGGAAACGACATGTTCGCCGGCCACCTGGAACGAGATTCAATGAAAAATACACGATTTCTTCGATGAAACACCCTCCAAGTCAAATGATATGGGGTGCAATTTCGGAAAATGGAGTTGCTGGGTTGTATTTTTTGCCATCTGGAACAACTATGAATGGTCTGCGGTACGTTGAATTGCTGTCGGATAAGCTAAAAATTCACATGGACATACATAAATGTACTATATTCATGCAGGACGGTGCCCCTTGTCACCGATCAAAAGTTGCTATGACTTTTCTGACTGAGAACAGGATTCATGTTCTGGATTGGCCGGGCAACAGCCCTGACCTGAATCCAATAGAGAATCTGTGGACGGAAATGAAAGATAAAGTTTCTCAGAAACAGCCATCAAGTGCTAAGGACCTTGTGGAAGCGATAAAAGAAGGGTGGGTGAAAGAAATCTCGCAGGAGTACTGCAGAAATCTAGTACACAGTATGCCAAGACGCCTGCAGGCAATAATTAAAAGTGGCGGTGGACCCACCAAATACTGAATTTCAAGGAAACAACTATCAATATGGATGCAAATTTAATCAAAAGATACTAAAAAATATGAGATTTGTGTGTAAAGGAAATATTATCCACAATAAATCAGTTTTAATATAGATATATAATCAGTTGTGTCATTTCAGAGTCAAAATTAAGGGTGGTCTTAAACTTTTGGTAGTGACTGTAGTTAATAAAGGATGATGGATTTCATTCAAGTAATTGTTTTACCATGGTGTTGGAACAAAGATCTGATTTGTTCATTTTCGCATCCTGCTGCTCTTTTATCACTATCCGCTCGATAACTTGCTTCATTCTCTGAACCTGGTACTCAACAAAAAATCTTTCCTAGACTTTAAAGTAAGTTGATGTCCGTTCAGTTTTTACATAATGACAAGTGAATTTGTTCCATTAACTTCACAATGATGAATTTCTCACAAGCTTCCAAACTTTCTCCACTCCTGTATCTGGCTGAAAACTCTTTTCAGAACCTTTGCATTCACAGCAGAATCATCCGTGTTTTAAAAGATACTCTTTTCTTTGGGTGCCCTGCTTACTTTTGTCCGTCTAATATCTTCCTTGAGCTTTGGAAACTAATTTGTCATCAATTCATTTTTAGGTGGAGGTCTAAATCTCCTATGACAGCTCAATCCTCTGAATATGGTCTCGGCAATTTCGGTGTGAAATGATCAGCTAGCCTGTTGAGTCGTCTTTTTTACTAATACTTTCCCATTCTTATTCTGCACCAAACTTTTAATGCTAGTGAATCGTCTGGTGACACCCCTGGCAATTTTATACAACACTCTGCTGTTACCTCTTTTGGCTGCTGTCCGGGGTTATGAAGCTAAAATGTCTGCTTATACAATCTTGTCCTTTCAAATATTCTTTTTTACTGCTTTATTCTTTTCTCTGTTCACATCGGGTACTGTAATTCGTTCTTCTTCACTTGGCGTCAATATTTGATATCTCATTGTACTTGAAAAAACTACTAGGTGATTTTTGAAATCCACCCTTTCTTCTCACTTGTCTTGCATTCTAGTGCTCTTTTGTCTGTGTTGATACACGTTGTCACTGAAGGTCAAGATTTCGTCTGCTGATGTATTATCCTGGACTTGAAATCTGCAGGTCGGTTTCTGCGGAAACTTAGCACACATCATCACAAAGAGTTTGTCATCTGCTGGTGTACCATCCGAGCATTCAAATCTCTTGGTCAAGGCCATCGAGTTAAAAGTGAAATACTGAATGGCGGTCACTGCCTGCGTTGTGTTTTATTTAATTGCTGCTCTTCCCACTAGCGATGTCTCCCTCAACTTGTGTATGGTTTTGCGCTGAAAAATTGTATCTCCCATCACGCATCCGTTTACTTCCCTACGTCTGGGAAGCGCTATTACCATTTCTCTCGCCCATGCTTAATTTGCACCTAAAATTCTCTGATCAAATATTTGCGTCAAATCACCCCTCAGAAAAAGGACCTTATGTAATTGTCCCCTGTCCATCCGCTTTTGAAGGCTGCTTAAAAATTCATCCTTCTTCCCTTCAGGCGTTTGGTCAGTGGGCGTGTCACATTGTATAATTACGGTCTTTGAGTACCTGGAGACAAATCTCACTGTAAAGCTCCGCAAGTTGACTGGCTTCCATTCAATTAGGCTCTTGCCCATTCTCTTATACATAAGGATCCTTGCTCCTTACGGATCTTGTCAATGGGTGCGTCTTACATAGCTAACTGTTTCTTCTGCCCTTAGAGTTTTGATGCCCGAGTTCTGTCCACCTTACTTCTCCAATTACTAAAATGTTTATATTATGTCCTTATTTCTTTCAGAAACTGCTGTTTTCCTGTTTTTAAACATCGTTTATACTTTCTGTGCTTTGGGGCTGATTTGTTCCTGGTGTTTCGACAATGACTCCATCAGAGTAGCAGCGATCTTTCGGTTTGTGTCCCTAGTGGTCATCCAATGCACTGCTACATTTCTCCCCAGATGATCACCAACAGTTTAAGTCTTTTCATTGTGCTGCTGGCGTTTCTGTAGTGTCGGGGTTTTTTAAGGTAACCGGTGACTACCCCAGCGAATAACTCTCCTCCTTTCTCATTCTTGAATTTGGATCAAACTATGGTAAAGTTCTTCACTGTATCGCAAAGAGGAAAAGATGTTGCAGAGTGTTGTATCCAGAGTATCAAGGGCCTTCTCCAATGCTAGCTGTGCGAGGTACTTGCAAAGATGAGTGACCACACTGAAAGAACCAATGTAAAGATAAACTGAAGGGTTGACGCGGCGCTACAGTTTCCAGCAATGGTTACCTTAAAGCAATATGTATTTGCCGCCAGATAGGCTATAAGCTGTCATAGAGGAGTATAAATAAAACGTTGGCAAGATACAAGAAAAATGGAAGCAAATCCAAGAGAAACAAGAAAAGTGCTTTCAGAAAAAGAGAAAAATTCTTGAAAGGGATAGCTCAGCGTTAGGAAGAAAATATTCTTTCAGGACGTTTTACAAGATCTTTACAAGTTCGGGTACCAGTGTTTGTCTGCTAGCTTGAACCGGTTTAGTGCTGAAAAAGCTCTTTAATGAAATTAGCGTTGTAGACATGGCCAAGCATTGGCCAATACTTTCATGGGTTTTCAGCTGATAAAAATATTTTTTGCAAACTTCATAACGATCAATCCCCCTTTGATTGACACAATAACACTTTCTTGGAATGGGTCAAACCTTTATTGAGTTTCTTAATATATTTTACAATTTTTAAATTATTAGTTTCCTTCCTCTCAAAACCCTTCATCTAAAAGTAAATTTAATAGTCCACTGTTTTCAAAGGTGAAGCAGGCTGGGCGTTTTACTTCGAGTTCGTAGCAAATCTGAATCTCCACATCATGTGCATTATGGGTACTTCACATACTGTACATTTGCTAACAGCTTAATAATGTTTAAAAATTAACAGGACTAGCTTGATGATTTATCTTATGCCAAATCAACTGATATTTTTGCCACAAAATAATAATATAAATTTTTGACATGTTTTGATGTACTTATGAAAATATTCCGTTGTTTTTATATCCAGTGCCTTTCGTAAGCTAACCTTTACTTAATAATGTCTCCGGTCCACTTTCTCAAGTACCAAACGCTAAAATCGGGCCTCAAAAAACTTTGATCAACCTTGATGTCATTATTTGGTCTTCTGATAAACAATCTAGGAAAACTGCCTGAGTAAACAGACATTGTGTACAATTGTTATTCTAAAGAGATGCCAGTAAGACGATTCAGTAATATTTCTCTGGCTTACTCAGTCTTGTCCAATAAGACCTCTGTAGGTACTCTGTAAACCTCAAATTGTTTGGTAATGGCCTAGTTTCCAAAAAATTCGAAAATCAAGTATCAAAGAAAATTGCCGAATCCTATCGTGGCTCTGACTGCCCCAAAAATTGCCAACCAGACTTAAAGTACGTTTGTTTAAGAATTTAAGCACTGATGAGATAACAAGAAAACGGAGCCGAAGTACCTAAGATCAATTTAAAGAATAAACCGGCAATGCCAAGTATCTAGCAATGCAATTAATCGATCGTGTTTCGCCAAAACGTCATGGGAAAAGCATTCATCAAATTTTTAATTCCCAATTCAACTTTGAACTATAAATCTTTCTTGAACCGCAAATGCATCGAAAAGTTAAAGATTAAAGATGTTTGACCATTTGTGCTTGGTCTACCTTCCTTGTATGGATGTCTGGCAAATCGTATTCAGATTTCATTGCCTGAAAACCGAAGAAAAGCAATACACATATATTTAGTTTGATTTTTTAACCACTGACAATGAAATATTACAGGGTCTTAACCAATAAAAATACAGAGCATCATATAGGTAACAGTACCTGCAACTTTATTACACCATTCTTTAAGCAAAACACCAAATACCTTCTGAAACGAATGAAAGTAATACTAAGAAATAATCCGATACAATAAAAATCTTGCTTAAAGGCTACAAAGCACCTGCCCATACCCAAGAGTGGTTAAAGCCTGTTTAGAACAACAAAACCTCTTCAAAAATTTTGAAGCTTTATTACAACTTAAGTTTGCCTTTCTCACAAACTTCAATGGACATTTAAAAATCTACTTTAGAGCCAAAAATTATTTCACTTTTAAAAACCATTAAAAACTATTTATTCATTTCACAATTTAATAAAAACTCTCTATTGCAACACTTGTGGGGCTTACATTTTTTTTAAGTTTCAAGAACCAAAAGAGTTTCACAAGCCAGCAAACATAAGGTAAATTGAGCCCGCTGCCACAATTGGTATTTAGTTCAGGCAATAAAACATTTTATTTAGGTGGTCCAAGGCTAAATTTCCAAGGAATGATATCCTACATATTTTTCAAGGCTTAAAACTCTTTTATGTAAATCCCTATTTTCAAGCTGTGATGTAGAGTACTTAAAGAGGTTTATAAGGGTGAGTCCAGGAAATCGTCAAAATTTTCTATTTTTAATGCAGAATTTAGATAGAAAAACTACATGTTCGGAGAAATGTAAGTGCTTCGATGGTTTAGGAAAAGATTAAACTTTTGCCAAACAGACAAAATAGATTTTTGACCATGTTAGGATTATATGGGGGCGAAATGGGAAAAAATTCATCTACTTTTGCCAATTTTCGCAAATAATTGAGCATTTTTTGACTTACTTTACTGAAAGTAAAATTTAAAGTGTATAAAAACGTAAAATTTTCAAACTTTCAGCAAGTACTTTTTAAGTGTTTCTATGCGTAAGAATGATCATTTTTGGCAATTTTTAAAAACCTTTTAAACATAATCTCATTGCATTCAATTTTATGCAATAAAATATTGTGCTTTAAGGGGTTGGGGGGGACTTTATAAAAAACAGGGTGTAAAAACTTTAGTTTTGTATTTTTTCCTCCTTTATTGAGTCAATTTTAGATGTTTCGAGTCACACACACACATGCACATACACGTATATATATATATTTGCTCCGGCAACATGGCCAGAGGGTTGTTTCTCAGAAGCTCTGTGCTGCACTGATGAGCCCACAAAGGGCGAAACAGTACTGTCTGCAGATTGAGTATATATATATATGTGAACATGTATATGTATATATGCATATGTGTATATGTGTATAAGTGTAAATGCGAATATGTGTAGATATGTCTATGTGTAGTATGTAAATCAAAGCCAATTTGCCAACAAGTTTTCAAATACCAAGAACAATGCTGGCATGTGTGGNACACACACATGCACATACACGTACATATATATATATATATATATATATATATATATATATATATATATATATATATATATATATATATATATATTTGCTCCGGCAACATGGCCAGAGGGTTGTTTCTCAGAAGCTCTGTGCTGCACTGATGAGCCCACAAAGGGCGAAACAGTACTGTCTGCAGATTGAGTATATATATATATGTGAACATGTATATGTATATATGCATATGTGTATATGTGTATAAGTGTAAATGCGAATATGTGTAGATATGTCTATGTGTAGTATGTAAATCAAAGCCAATTTGCCAACAAGTTTTCAAATACCAAGAACAATGCTGGCATGTGTGGTGATAATGTAGCATGGCAGACGACAACAGGGAGCGCGTGACTTTCCTCACTTTTTTTGCTGGGATCTGAAATTTTTAATGACTGTTTCATTTTTAATGATTTTCAGGTAAGCTTTGTAAATCCTACAAAAGTCTCCATTACTTATAAGGTCTCTCAGTCCTTAGCATTACTGATGCCTTTTGCAATACATTCTGATTACGTAATTAGAAAGTTCTCTATTGCCAATTTACTAATTCACATTAAATCACAAGTGAACAAAACAATCCTACCACAGCCCATTCAGTCCGTATAATTCCAATCATTGTAAACGTAGTTTTGATTGGCATTGAGTTATAACTGTATATTTTTGTGATTCAAGCCATTCAAGATTTTCCATTCGCTAAGACTGTCTACCAAATAGTCAAAGACCTAATATCCATCATTCAAAGCAAAAATTTTACCAAAGAATATAAGAACGGCAATAAAAACAACAAAACTCTGACGGAGGGACAAGAAATCCTGGCTGGATGAACTGAATACTATTCAGACCTGTATAACCACGATGCCAGAGATGATACCGAAGTCCCAGTTGTTCTTAATAACAACAGCCCTGACCATTCGACTGCATTCCCAGATCAGAGGTAAAACAAGGTGTAAGAACCAAAAAGAAAGGAAAGTCCCCTAGATTGGATAACAGAACTGATCCAAGCAGGAAGTCAAGATGTGAAAAAGATGATAATTAACATCTGCAGCACTGTATGGAGAACGGGGTAATGACATAAATTTGTGGACACAATCGCTCACTGTAACACTCCCCCAAGAAAGGCAATGCAATAACTACCAAACGATCTGTCTCATCAGCTACCTAAGTAAAGTGTTTTTGAAAATAATCCTGAACATACTGAAGATGCCAGCAGAGGGGATACTTGCTGATGAACAAACAGAGTTCAGAGGCAGGGGTTACTCAAGGCAAGGTTTGTTAAAGATCATCAAATAAAGAACATTCAGATGATAGTGACACGTCACCAGAAGCTCTGCTTTTGAATGGTTCTAAATATTCTAGAAGCAAAGTAATCTCTTTCAAAAACACCTGTGCTTATAAATTCAGTTTGTAGTCCCAATACCAATGAAGAGGTGTTATATGAAAATATTATTTGTTATCTGGAAACATCTCTTTANCCCCTAGATTGGATAACAGAACTGATCCAAGCAGGAAGTCAAGATGTGAAAAAGATGATAATTAACATCTGCAGCACGGTATGGAGAACGGGGTAATGACATAAATTTGTGGACACAATCGCTCATTGTAACACTCCCCCAAGAAAGGCAATGCAATAACTACCAAACGATCTGTCTCATCAGCTACCTAAGTAAAGTGTTTTTGAAAATAATCCTGAACATACTGAAGATGCCAGCAGAGGGGATACTTGCTGATGAACAAACAGAGTTCAGAGGCAGGGGTTACTCAAGGCAAGGTTTGTTAAAGATCATCAAATAAAGAACATTCAGATGATAGTGACACGTCACCAGAAGCTCTGCTTTTGAATGGTTCTAACTATTCTAGAAGCAAAGTAATCTCTTTCAAAAACACCTGTGCTTATAAATTCAGTTTGTAGTCCCAATACCAATGAAGAGGTGTTATATGAAAATATTATTTGTTATCTGGAAACATCTCTTTACTTTATATAAGTGAATAATGACTATGAAAAGATTACAAACTATGAATCTGCTGTCGACAATATATAGAGGAGTCAGACAAAGTCCAATTTTCTTTCAAGACGCAACAACAAACAACTTTTTATCTGCCATCTGAAGCCATTACAAGGCTTCACGTCGAAACCCATGGGTCGACGATCAGTGATCTTTCAGACAAAATGGAATCCACTGAAACGAATTCAGGATGAGGGCTCGATTGCAATAATCGTGAGAAAGCGGTGGGCAATGGCAATAGTGATTATTGTGAAGGTAGTAGCAATGAAGCTGACATTAACAATCTGAATGTCTTTGACAAATTGTCTTATTTTTCTGAAGTAAGCTCTGGTCTATATTTCACTCTGAAGGTGTCTCCGCATGAATTGATGCTTTATCAAAGTAATCAATATTTATCATTTTCAAAAATTAATTCATCATAATATTGTTGAACTTAAATAAAAACTCCTTTTAAGACAATTGTTTCTTTTTCTTGTAGTAATATCTTTATGCTGGATTTTTAAATAGACACTATGTATACATAGATATTTGACTACGAAAAGTGCTGGGCTCAAATTTAATCATAAAGATCAAATAAGGCATCTGTATTGTACTGCACTCATATCTTCTGTCCATCCTAAATCCATAAATTTTCTGGAATCATGTCAAAATTAATGTATTATATGGCATGTATTTTGCGTAACTATGTTAAATCTACTTTGGTTTTTCTATTTTCACTTGTTTAGCATCTGTCTTCGCCACTTGGTTCTATTTTGAAATAAAAATGCATATAAGATTTTATTTATAATATTTATAAACAATTTATAAATCTATAACATTTATCGTATTTTATTGATTTATTTTACATGGCAACACGTCTCCCTCATGAACCCCGATTTCATGAAAATTCTGTTAAGTCACTACCAGAAACAACGATCCCAGGCTCAGCCAGTTTACTGTATCCTATTGGAGGACCTTTCTTGTATTCAATTCCTTTGTTTATTATCTAACAAAATACTACCTTTATGTTTTAGTTGTTGTGATCCAAAAATATCATTAAATGCGTATTTCGCATCAGCTTTCAGAAGTCGTTACATAATCGAAAATTCCGTTAAATTAATTTTATTTCTGGCATGTTTATATTTCGATCTTTTATCATATCATTAGGGTATTTGGGATTAGTTTTTATGTCAACGTGATGAAAATTACCCTAATGGGGAAGGAGTGGGGTTCCCCCCTGAACAAAAAACACTCACTTTTGGGTGTCTTTATCTGTGTATCATGTGATTACCACTTAAATGATACGTTTTTTCCGTTTATGGGGCAAAAAAAACAATGTCTCATTAGATTGAAATCTCTATACCATATTCTTTAGCACCTCCTCTTCAAGATGACCAATTCAAATAATAAAATAGCATTATTAGCCCAGCTGGTATTGTTTTAAACGTAGCACACCTAATCAAAGCCACTTCATATTTTATTCTACTTCCAGTGCAAATAGCTAGTACTTTTTGGCCTATGAAAAATACCCCCCCCCCCCCCCC
>RDPX01000007.1:922130-982783 GCA_003991215.1 Morbakka virulenta | reverse complement strand
TGAGAGAGAGAGAGACACACACACACACACACACACACACACACACACAGACACACACACACACACACACACACACACACACACACACACACACACACTTAAAATACTACCTGACATCGAGATATTACTTTGGTATGGTTTCTCAAGCGTTTAAGATATTAATTGTTTTCTGCAAAATAAATAGTAAGGACCGCTCGAGTTCTATCTTACAACACATTATTACACATTCCACAGAGAGATACTATTTGCACTATTAGACTCAAGAGTTACAAATCCAAGCCATTCTCATCAGAAATACTTAGCCAAATCTCTCTGTTGATCAAATATAATTCCGAACTACAATATTTCGATTTTCAAAAACTCTTTGCTGGATAAATAATTGTATGACTATGTTTCTTTATATGCCACCAAATTTATTGACCAACATTAAGAGTGCATATCTAGTAATACCACTATACTTTTTTTCGATTTCATGTTGAAGAGTCCTTGCCAGTTTTTCGAAGTAAGCTTTATGAATTTCTGATAAATCAATCTGAAATAGAAAAAAAATCTTAAACTTTTTATAAGAAACGTTTAAAAGAACAAGCAACTTTACTAATGCTTTGACACAGTACGTACTCCAGAGAATTAAAACAAAATGACCCAGAAAACCATCCAATCAATCCTTTAAATGCATTTCGTAAAATGCAGCCGAACTAGCTTCTTCCCTTTTCAAATACACGTAGAAGGATGGTACTCAAAGCAATGCGATGAAACAAATGTCCACGAAAAATCTTTCAGAACTATTGAGAACGAAGTCTCACTTTGACTCCACAGTAACATCCACAGGAATGCCAAACTAGCACAAAGAGTGCATTTGTGTGCACAAAGAATAAAAATATACAATAGGTATCATATTGGAAGTGTTACCAAAGCAGTCCACCAGGACTCGAGGCTCTCATGATTCTTAAAAATGTCCCTTCATGTTCTTAAGGTTCACACATTATAATTATCTAGGTTACAGTGGTACACGTAACGGGATTCTGCGCAAGCAGTTGCGATATAGTGTCAAGTTTGTGCAGTGACGGGTTTGATAGGGCAAAGCTAAAAGCATACTGATGAAGTGCTACGAATACCATGGCGTAACCATTACCATTAAACTTTAAAAAAACAAAATAACACTTTCACTCACCATATCACATCACATCACATCACACACATACAAATATGCACATAAACACGTATAAAAGCGAGCACATGCCCATACCCTGGCAAAAGAGGAAAAAGAAACTCATTTTTCATAAATTTTATACTAACCTCGCAGCGTCCAACAATAAGAAAAAGAACTCTATCCGTTTGTGGCTTTGCACCATTAAAAATTTCCTGGAGCTCATTTGCAAGGTACAAAGTAGAATTCTCTGACATATTAACTTCAAGAGAGAAAACATACAAAATATAAGAAAATCAATTTGTAGATTAATAATTTAAAAGTCTTTCATTGTGTTAGAAGGCTATTCACAAAAAGTGACGGGCTGTCTTTAATCCCCTCTGTTTTCCTCAGCCAGCCACATAAAGTGGAGCGCTCGCTTTAATGCTTTCTTCGTTTTCCTTATTGAAAAACTGTCATAAGTTATTCGGTAAGAGAAACAAATGTTGATTGCTAAGGTCTAACATGGCACAGTTCTTCCCTTTGTTTTTAGTTTTTTTGTAGCAATGTTCAGTTCGTAAACGTTGAGATCAGGTTATTTGTAAACGAAACGTTTACAAATAACGTGATCTCAACGTAAATGAACTGAACATTGTTACAAAAAAATGAAAACAAAGACAAGCCTGTGCCATGTTAGTGATGATGAAATCATGTGACACTAACAAGACTACTGAACGAGAGACTTAAACAAGTCCAATATACCATCTCCTCTGGGAGAAGAACAAAAAAAATTTGTAGTTAATAAAGTTACCCTTTGCTGCTACCAGGCGTGTTTTCACAACCTCGGTTTGGAAGATCATGGAGGTGGTTCATTAAAAGAAGAATGTCATATGACTTTGTAATAAAAAACGTGGCTGTGAGTCGCGGTTGTTGTTTGATTAAATATTGTATAAATGGTAAAGAAGTGCAATAATTCGTTACAAATAAATTTTAAAAGCAGTCTTTGTCTCCGCAATATGGGGTTCTTACATTTTTTTATTCAAACATTTCATTGGGTTTCATCACCTGAAAAATTACTCTAAAAACCTAACTGTATTTCAGACAATTTTCAAGCCACCTTTCACTTCTTTTACACACACATCCGGAATATCCACAAGAAACATATTGTAAACCCTTCTGTATAGCCCGCAGTCGTGTATAAAGGAATACCTCAAACATAATGATTGCACTTGAGTGTTCTAGGTAAACTGTGCATAAGCCAGCAGCTTAAACCTATACTATAGACGAAAGTATATATAAAGTATAAATAAAAAAGTGTAACTATACTCCTACTCTACGATCTACCAGTCAACGATACGATTGGCATCACAATCCACCAAATACTAAGTCTTTCGTATAAAGACAGTCTCGCTAACGCAGGCATAGGATACACTATTTAAATCTGAGCTACTGAATCACACATATTGGTGTTTTGAAACTTAACATAAAAGATCGTAAATAAAAGTTTTAGGCTGTGCGAATTAGCCATGCGGATGCTCTTTGAAACGTAATTTTGGGGTCTGTGGTGCTTTAAATACTAAGCGTGCCGATAACTGCGCAAGTAAGGAAGTATGAATTTATGCTTTTATTCTGATTATTTGCGCTGATAAAAAACAAGTTTGGATAAATCTAAAAGCACATCCAAATTCAATGTCATGCACCTTGGAGTACTTTTGCCATTCCAAATAGACGCCAGGGGTAGTTTTAGTTTTGGGCATCAAAAAGATGCCTTCCATGCTTGAAGGGCAACTATATCGACTGCATGCGTTAAGGGTCTGGGTACTATTTTCCTGGGTACTATATTCCTTAAAACCTGGGATGCTTCTGAAAATGTTCTCTTTCAATTTAAGCGACTAAAATTACCTGAGTGTCTTGTGCATTTAATTGTGGATTGAGAGATGCAAGGTCAAACTCTCACAACTACAGGGTTACAACTAGAGGAACGATGCTTTTCTTATAACTAGTTTTATTTTGTATTCTCAACAGCTGTAAGCAATATACGGCTTTTTGCATTGAAGCCGAATGGTAGAAAATTCTATATTGTGATAACTTAATATTACAGTTTTCTTATTTTAGCTTCTTTATCAGTAAGTACCAGCCCCACTCAGATCAGGAAAAACTTTCCCCAAATAGTGTTCTTGTGATTTTCAATTTCGTCGGTGGTAGATACAAATGGTAGTTCTTGATATTAAGGCATCAAAAGGATAACTTTGATCGTACGAAATAATGACAGCTTAACTTTCATTTCTGTAAAAATGTATTGTAAAAAGAATCTAAGACCAAGTCTACTAGGGCACAGACTTACCTAAACCTGTTAAGATTTTCTGTGCATCATCTTCAAATTCAATATCAATACTGTCCCTGATATCCAGATAGTACTTTTGCTTGTATTCTTTAAAAATTGCAGCAAGCTGGGTCTTACTGTAGCTCTTTTGGGTAAGAACCTCTACTATTTGATCTCTTCCTTTACTCAGTTCATCTGACTCAAAGATACTCACTTCACCGTCGATTTCGGTTGCATCGTCCACTCTCTGAAGAACAGCCAAGGAGAGAAGTATTACTTTAACTGAGGAGCTAACGTGACCATCCAGGGAATTTTTTAAGTCCTCTTCAAACGATACTCTGTACTCTACATAAAAAAGCACTCTTTTAATTCTATTTGTCAAATACAAAAGAAAAATAACCTAAAAAGAATAGAAGCATTTGACAAATACGAATAACATATAGGTGGATTTGACCAAGCCGCTTTGGTTTTAAGACTATTTGCAAAATTTTCTATCAGCTCTATGTCCTCAATAAGATCACTAATGTATTTATTAAATCTTGCAATTTGCATACTTGTTTCAACAAGTACAAGTGGTTTAACTATATTTGTTTCTTTTGTTTGAATAGCCCATCATTTCTCTGTATCCATTTACATCTCCTA
This sequence comes from Morbakka virulenta, assembly GCA_003991215.1. NCBI lineage: Eukaryota > Metazoa > Cnidaria > Cubozoa > Carybdeida > Carukiidae > Morbakka > Morbakka virulenta. The sequence continues at coordinate 978,692 of RDPX01000007.1, read as the reverse complement.
AACATAAATTGCCTCGTCCTGTCAGAAGGTTATTGCTATTGTGGTCAAGAAGTATGTATACAAGTCTCTTTGCATTGATATAAAAATCTACTTTCTCACAGCATATTGCTTCTGCGACCCTCAGGCACATACGTTATGTGGCTGAGGATCGCAGAAGATGTGTGAAACTTATAGTAGCACAAAGGAGTAGTTGTTTTTCTTGTTGTTTAGTATATATGCATATATATATATATATATATATATATATATATATACAGTTAAAATAATTGCAAAAAATTAAAAATAGCAAAAAGTATCTAGTTCAAAATCAAATATGTTCTTTAAATTTAGGTCCATTTAGTTGCCTTTATCAAGGGGAAGCACATAAATAATGTGATGAATAATATAATTGAACTTGACTCTTTGATTCTCATACTTCTTGAACTTGATTCTTTGTTTTATTATTTGTTTCACACATATAAACGCATGTAGTGTCGTCTTATCAGCTTATCAAATACGTTTTCAAAACAAGACAGTGAAATGCACTGATGTAATCTGTAACGTATAATTTTCCCTTCATATTTGGTCTCGATCTGTTCAATTAACACCACGTGCATCGTCCGGAATTCTTATGACAGCCATATTTGGAAACTTCATGTCTTTAACCTGATCTGGAATGCACTCTTTATTACACAAAACATACAATTAAAATATTACTTCTTAAATTGTACTCCAGATTAAAGAGTTTATTAGCCATGCGTCAAATTTACTGGTTAATTCTTATTCATCAAGTTGAAGAAGGTACAAACTTGCTCAGATGGACCCGAGTGAGCAAAAAACTGTAACAATTAAATCCTTACCGACATTCATAGAGTTTTAAGCATATTTTAGAGTCTGTATTTAATATTCTGTTCTGTATAAAAATGTCTACATTTAAATACTTTCATGAAGCCATCATTCGCACCACGTGGGACGAGTTTACAAAGATCATATCAAACTAGATAGTCCCAGTTCGATTTGTGCCCAGTTCGGTGCAAACATATTTTTTACTTTTCTACAGTTTTAAATCCTCTTCATCTATATTACATTATTTTCACAAAATTCACATCGGGCTGTTTGCCATTTAGTCTAGGTTGGCATTTTTCCTGATTCTACACGGCATCCGAAGTAAATATCTCATATTGGATCATGAATGCAAAAGTTAAAACTGATCCTTGTAGTACAATCTTTACATACGATTCCATATCGCAGTTATTTATATGGCAGCTGTAAAAATGTAGGCCCGTAGGTCCTGAAAATCGTAGGTGTACATAAATTGTAAAATGCAGTTCTTTTTCCATGCAAGGCCTGTGTCCACAGACCAACGAGCCATTTGTGAGAACAAAGCATAAATCACAAACTGGCCAAGGATAATTTGGGGGCTCAGGAAATCCAGCAACGTCAACATTTTGAAAATTAAACACAAAGGTCATTGAATGAAAACCATATTGTAAAATATTGTCCCCAGAAAACCTCTGCACTGGTTTCGAAAAGAATTTCTGTAAGATTCAAATATACAAATACACGCCTTTTTAATAAAAAGCCTATCTCCTGACTGTAACTTATAAAAACTTCTGTAATAAAAAATTCCTGGAAAAATCATTCGATTTCTGATTTCAAATTGGTTTTTTTTAAAAAAACAACTAGTAATGCCCTTTAGAAACAATATTTCATAGCCCGAAGGATATCCCTATATAATAAGAACCATTATAATAAATAAACGATAAATGTACATATAGGGCAAGATATTCAAATAAAACAATCTTTTTTATGCTATAGTTTTTGTTCTTCCTAATAAGTTCAGTAAGCTAAATGTTGTTTCTGTGGTTCGAAGTTCCGGTATTTGGAACAATAGTTTGAAAAAAATGACTAGCGGGATACAATTTCACGAGTCATCTAAAAGATAATTTAATTTTGTTATTAATGGGATCTCCCTCTAAGGTTGCGCAGAGACCTCGATTTTACAGCTACCCATACTTCTATTATACAGAATATAGGACAGGCTCCAACGTTTTGCTATTACAGCGATCAATGGGCAGATTTTTGATTTTCCAGTAGTTGGTGTACTAAGTAATTGGAAGCTACCTGAAGTGTAGCAGCTGAAGAAAACTTCCTACAGTCTTCCTTTGGGCGCTTCCACAAGCCTCTGACAAAGTTCTATTTTTCAAAGCAAAAATCTCCAATAAAACGTATGTCTAAATTGTATTTTCCCTACATATGTTAGATTCTCATCGACGTCAAAATGCAGTGCCAACACCAATTCACTATTAAGCTTCTCAGCAGCACCACCGCAACAAACAACCCAATACACACAGAAATATGTCAATTTTGTTAATGTTTGGTGGGGTTCTAAAAAAACACCTGTTGTTTTCGTAAAAGACAAACCTCAATTAATTTCAAGACCTTAGAATTTCACATGTTGATGTAAATTACAATCAATAATTAATACAACTCATATAAAGACTGAAGAGGTGACTGTGAACTACAGGCACATTACTTGCGTTGACCAAGATACGTCGTCTTCAAAAGCCCTCGTCAATTCAAACAATAATAATGACTTCAAAATTTTCATTGCTGCACAAACAATTTCAATTTCAAATTAGAAAAAAGGTTACCTTGTGTTTACTAAAACTACAATAGGAAATATATATGTTTCGTAAGGGTTTTAGTGACTTGAATGTGTTATTCACCAGGTTATCATGCGAGGGGCTTATGTATCGCGCCTCTGCCGTGTTTCTAGAATTAATGTGCTCAATTAGTTTCACCGTTATTAGTAGGAGACTGCTAAGTGTGTACATTTTTTAGAGACAATTGTTAGAGGGGTAAAAGCAATAAATAAAATTATTATAATATATAAACATAATAAGAACAATTTACCACAGAAGAAAAAGTAATACTCTGTACTTACTGGTTTTTAGTTGTAATATGAATTAAACGCCATTTTAAAAAAAGAAACGCTTCTGTCAAATAAGGAATGCGATTAACCAATGGGAGTCTAATGAATAATGAATAACATATCTCGTACCTTGGGCGTAGGATCTTTTGATATCAATAACAATGGACGGTGACCATACTGTTAATAGTTCCACAATAAGTAGGAGATTTCCAATTTTAACAAGTTGGTGTAACCAAACAGCCAAAAACTCCTCTATCGGTAGGAAAAGCTTTTCAAACAAGGCTTTACAAGCTGCTGGGCCTTTCTTTAAAATTTCGTTAAGCAAAATCTAGACAAAATAAGAAAGTTTTTAACTTAAATGTGATATCATAAGTACAAGTAGAAAATACGGCTTTAAGTGAAATTCACCATATTAAGGTTTGCATCAACTGACCATGTTGATTTTGAGGAAAGTTAGTATCCATCTAAAACAAACGAATTGATAGTACAAATTAAATAAATAGTTTAATAATAAACAAAGTTCATGTCCAGCATGACAGCCTGCACAGGGAGATGGTATTCACCTGCCAGACGAGAAAACTTAACCCCGGCTACCGACCAGTAGCTTTAGAGGTTAAGCACCTTCCTCAATATGTTGGTAGTTCCAATGATGGTAGATGTTTGGAGTCCACCCAAGACATCAGGGATACCCAACTCTTTCAAACTGCGCTCCAAGCGCTTCGTCACCACTCCTAAGCTTCCCACGACGATTGGGACAACGCTGGTACATACACTATGTAACTTTCGGATTTGTTGGGCCAAGGGAGAATAGTTAGTGACCTTTTCTTCTTCTTTAGCTGTCACATTTCGATCGGAAGGCACAGCAAAATCTACAACCAGCCATCTCTTCTTAGTGCGGTCAACAACAACAACATCCGGACGATTACATTCCAATAATAATAATAATAATAATAATAATAATAATAATACACCTAACAAGTAAAAAAACAAACTTCAATAACAATTTTCAGATTGTACTGGTTCTGTTTCTTAGAATTGACTAATCTAAAAAACGTGCTGATAAAGTCATCGTTCCTTTTCTATAACTTTCGATTACAATTTCTCAATCAACATTTCATAAAAAGTTTAACTAATCATCCTTGTTAATTAAGAAATAAATGAGAATTAGCTTAAGTAGCCCCAGTTGGATCTAAAGTGAACTGTGGCTATATACACCACATGAATCCAGATTGCAATGATATGATATGGTTGATCACGTCATAGACCAGACGATTAAGATTGGGGTACCAGCCAAAAGATACTTCTTTCATCATAAGATAATGATAACACAGTATCTCTTAAAACGATGAGCTGGAGTGATAAACAGAATATACTTTAACAAACAAAAATTGTTACAAAAACTATACCAGAAAATTATCGTGTGCAACCATTAATCAATACTTGAAGCCATCTTCAAAATAATACATGAAATGAAAATGAGGCAATAGCAGAGGAACCATTATAAAAGATATGCAACATTCAATGCAGTTGTTATTGTGCCATATCTCTAGATACATATTCAGAAGAACGGTATGATGATTGGTGGCGAAGGATGGGATTATTTTGCTTTGTCAAGCTCATCAAAATTCAAAGGAAACGACCATCTCCTGCAATACAAATTTACGGCCCCTTTTTCAACAAGCAAATATCAGGACCCCAAAACAATAATTGTTGATCAACTTGTTCCACACTGCAATTCCTCAAAAATTCGACGACGGCTGTTGTGTGAAGGTAGCTTGACATTGAAGAAAGATGCAAATTTCCGTTCCTTCATGGAAATAACAAACTGGCAAGAAGAACTCATTGAAACAATCGTATAACAGCCTGTTATTCTCATGAAAATGACGTGTCTACATCCCTGAAACCCCACTAGCCATACAAAAAAAACCGGTTGGGGCAAGGGCAAGTTCAAGGAACAACATACAGGACCCCCTCCAAATAAAAAAATAAATCTCCAAATATACATAAAGAACCCCATCACTGCCATCTTGATGTAGCATTGCCGCCATCTTGATGCTCTGAAAGATGGAATATGCACAGGTGTGCATTTTTATGCATTTAACAACAATCACAAATTTAGCTTGTTTTTGCTGTGGAAAAGCAAGTCATTGGAAAAACACCAATAATGTGCTGCTACTAGCCAAGATTGCAAATTTGGAGGCAAAATTGGACACTATGCTTTAGAATGCAAGCAATACACCAACAGGACTCTAACAACCCAACATATGCCAGTGACTGCCTCAAGAATCTATATTCTCCAGCAGCAGCCACCATACCCTCTACCAGCATAACAAGAAATCACCCCAGTGATCACTGTTGTGGTAATACTTCAAAACAGCCAAAAAGTAATGACCATTAATTTTTTTTGCCATTGCCTGCGCACTACTTCTAGGAACTGGAGCGAGTGTTAATGTTCTTGATTTCCACAGACTTCCTCATTCCTCATTTCCAACAACAAAACTACCATTCAGTTCAACATAAAATCCTCATACAGGGTCTTCTTTGAGAAGCCAAGCTAGTAACACCTGCTTCTTTACCATCAATTCTGCTAACTGTTCATGAAGTACATCAAGGGATACTAAAATATAAACAATGTCTATGTAACAAAATTTAGTGGCCTGGTATGGGTTCAATAATTAAACAAGAAATTCACTCCTCCATTACTTGCCAGAAGGAATCACCTAAACCACTAATTTCACCACTATATATGTCACCAAGGAACTGTCTAGGTACAAAGTGAAAATTCCTGATTTACCTGAGCCTTGGTTAAGTTCAGTGGACACAGGTAATGTTGAACCACTACAATGGAAAGGATGGGCACACAACACTCCCAGAACAAGCTTCACAAGTGGAAGAAAAGTTTGATGACCTTAAAGCACTTCGTCTTTTTTTAGCAAACCAGAGGACCTTAACATTGTTGCAGAGTATCTAAACCCTTCTCTTCTAGTCAAGAAGCTACCTGGCTACCATTTGGTTACATACAGAACCACACACAACTCTGAGAACCATTGGTCAATGAAAGTACTTGATCAAAGCCAACTTGACTCCAGCCTTCTACCAAATAACCCTTGCAGAGGAATCTAAGAAACAATGTGGCATTGCAACATCATTTAAAGGAATAAGTCAATAAATGCTACAATATATTACTATTTTACAATAAATGTGCTATGGGTATCGTTGGTTCTTAAACTATCCTTTAAGAGCTTCCATTGTGTGAACTTGGCAACATGCTAAGGAAGGTATTGCTGCAAAAATAGTCAACAATCTATATTGTAGAGGCAGCAGCCTAGCAGGACCTCTGCATAACTGGAAACAGATCCTTGCTGCCATCCAAGCTGCAGACCTTGCTCTATGAGCCAGGAAGACAGCGATTTCCTCCAAACGTACTACCATTCTTGGTTGGATAAAGTCCCAGGGCCAATTTATCCACACAGAATTGTGGCCTTGCAAACATATAGTTGCTGTACCATGGTCAATTCCCTTTGATCATTTCTTGGTACTTACAAATTCCTTGTTTGAGTTATCCCCAACTAGTTTGACTTTCTCTCACCATTAGAGTTACTTATATGAGGCAATCAATCACTTGGCAACATAACAAGGAGTCAACAGACAAGGCATTCTCATCCTCACAGCATCACTTATATGGCCACAAATATATCACCATCCTAAAACCTGGTGACCAGTTATTTCAAAATTTCACAACACATTTTAAATTCATTATTGTGAAATTATTGTAACAAAACATCCATAAAATTCAAAATTTAGTTAGTTATTTTCAAGTATTCAGAGAATACTATGATTTATCTCATGGTTTACTCTGGCTTTCTGAGGCTGTGTGTTTCTCCAGCTGTTAACATAGTAAGGACTCAACAATTTTCAACCAACCACATCAGTCCAACCACAGAGTACACTCACTGGACCCCAGGACATTATTCAGCAGAATACTAAGCCACCTTCAAAATTCAAGCCCAAGGCAGATCAACAATCTCATCCAACCACATGGAGTGAAGCCCACACTAATTCAGGAAAAAGAGCTTTAAACTGAGTAAGCTAAAAAACAATATACAGACTTTACTAAAATATTACATAATTAGATGGGCACTACTTAAGCTACATCACATCAATACATAAATTAACCTAATACCACATTAGAAAGTGCCAATCACAGAAGGGGCATGTAATGATATGTTCTCAATTTGTGACTTCAAACATCAAATTGTAGGTCACCTCATTTTTCAATTGTATTATTAGTGGCTACACAGAACACATTTGTCATGTTGCCAATTTATCCTCACCAAAACCAATCAGGGCAAACACCGCCACCAGAATAATCAGGATCATTTACAAATAATACTCAAGAGTAGGCCCACTGATGACTTCACATTCTACAATCATCTCCATAGGTGCCAGTCACAACAACTGCCAATTGATACAATAGTGGTACTTCTCTCTACAATTATACTCCAATATTTTCTTTCTTCTCTTCTTATCAATGCAAAATATATATTGTAATACAGTAATAAATAGTAATGTTTCTTAATGTTAACATCAATTTCTCTAAAAACAACCTGTAAAACTACCTTGGAAAATTTATCTTTATACTTCTTTTGAAGGAGATTCCGGTAAGCACAATGAATTGGTACCAGCATTCTCACCAAAGTTTTTTCATTTACTTCCTCTGCCTCTAAAACTTCATGCAGTTGATCTATATCTTTGTTGGCCTGTTCATCTGTCTCTTCAATATTCAAAACAGAAGCATCATTTGTAGTGAAAGATGAAAACGAATCTTTTCTTACAGACTGTGGACTACCATCTTCTTCAACATTACTTGAAGAAATAGGTGCAGGATCATTAGAAAATTGTACATTTTCTTTATTGTGGGAGTTACTGTTTATTTCATCTCCACTTCCATTTAGTTTTTCCCCTTCAATATCTTTGATATTCTTTGTTGGCACATCTAAAGGGCTACATGGTTTTGACTACAATGTAAAAGAACACCATACAAGGAAAATGAAAAAATGTAAAGGTACTCAAAAGATAAATTTAACAAACCTTAGTCTGGGTGGGTTACTGGCTTCTAAGAATTTCTTATACAGTGTATTAATCAGTATTAAGATCTGAATTGTAACAGTTTGCAAGAATGATACATTATCCATAAAAAAGTCAAAACCCTTGATAATTTGACTGGAAACACTCCAGATCGAGCAGTTAAGTCATAGTTCTCAAAATCATTTCTTTTGTACCTTTAATTCTGGCACCATTAACACAACAGCTATGGAAGATTTGTTTGGAAAAACAAAATGGCTTTATCATACTATAGACACCCATAACAAAATCATGTTCTCACTTCAGAGAGAAGAAAAAGCAGTGGAGGGTAGATAAGGACTCATGGAGCTACTAATAACATGCCACCAGACAAAAGACTTAACCTCTACAATTTCTGATTACATCAATTCACTAGGGGATCAAAGTTCAGATTCTGAATGACTTGTAGCTGGCAATGAATACTGGAAAAAAGATAAGCCTAATATCAATGACTTCCCTTTCAATGAACAACCTGGATTAAGAATAAGTGTGCCAAAAAGTCCTATGTTCTGTTTCAAATTACTATTGGCACACAACTTTGTGGATAATTTGATGGTGAAAACAAACAAATATGCCACTAAGATGATTGATTCCAATCAACCAATAAATGCAGGTTTACATAGAATTAATGGGAAGATGTTAACTCTGTTGAAATGAGAGAGTTCACTGGACTCATTTTCTGCATGGGACTGATATCAAATCTTTCTTATGGGAAATATTGGTGAAAGAATTTGCCTTATAAGAATGAACATTTCCCTTTCACTGTGACAGGAAGATGGTTTGAATCTTCCATTATGACAAGAGGATGCTTCTTTAACTTTGAAAAAACCTAGGTTTCCTGGAGATTGTCTGAGGAGGCCTAGAATCATTAAGGATCATTTCAATGAGCTAATGCTTCAATCAATAACTTGCAAGAAGAATCTACCTATTGAAGAATCAATCAGTACATCGAAAACAAGTGACACAAATATGGAATACATTTTTGTGCACAAAAAGAACGTAATCATTGATACTCTCAGAAAAGATAGAAAAGATAATCCCAAAAGTGTTAGCAAATGGAAGGATAAGGGGGGGGGGTGTTGATATGATACCAAATACTATGTACTGAAAATGATGAAAGTTTTGAATAATGTTGGAAAAGAGAAGTATAAACCCAACATGGTGAAAGATTACAAGAATTCTGTGTCTGGTACAGATTGGAGTGACCAGAAGCTTTCTTGCCATTTAGGTCTCAGAAAGACCTTCAGATGTTATAAGAAAGCAGGAATACATTTAATTCAAATGTTTTTAACCACCTCTTTTTACCTATACTGAATGTTCCAACAAATACAGAGTTTTTACATCTTGTTAAAATTCAGAAAAAACATAATAAAATGCCTCATTAAGGAGGCATTTTTGGAACCAACTGTGAATTTCCATTACCTGTTATCAATCCCAGATGAATACAAAAAGGAGAAGCCAATGAGATGGTGCAGGAATCATGTTACATGTGCGGTTCTGTAACAACTCTCTACTTCTTTGTATTGATCCATGTCTCCAACTTTATCATTAAGCATTGGGAGTAGTAGGGAGTCAAAAGCCACTTGATGAAGTCATCATTGAGGTAGTTAAAGTTGTATGAACAGTATACATTGTTGATGAAATGATAAAGAAATAAAACAAAATATTACTTGTTTCTTATTTTGTTATCCACATGCCTATGTAAACTATCCTTTGATTTCAAAAGGCTAAAATTCTGGTTTCTTAAAGAAATAATGGCATTTAAAGCATTTAAACAGGAATACTGGTTGTGGATATGCTACAAACTTTTGACATGATAAGTATACTCATTATCTGTAACCAACCTGTTAATTTGGCAGTTTTTTATTAGGCATGGTCTATCAGGGCCATGCCCACAGTACTATGTTATCATATTTCCAAGTTTTCCTAAAAAGACAGATATAAAGAGAGAGAAGAGTGAGTGAGTGTCAAAATCAGTCAGGGGATGCTGTTAGAGAAGATCTGAATGTTGTGAATATTAATGCTGATCTGTAGAAAAGCCAGTTCTGGTTTGTTTGGTTATGTACAATGAAGTGAAACTTGGAAAAAATTGGGTATTCAAATCCAGGTTTAAAAAATCAGACAAAGACAATGATGGTAAAAAGACCTGAGGTGAAGGAATTATTGATGACACAGAGAAGTTAAACATGCATACAGGTTATCTTTGGCTCATTATACATGGAGAACATTGTCCATCTTATTAACCCTTATCCTCAAGTGGCTTTTAGCTTTGATGTGTGGTGACTCACTAGTACATCAAAAAGAACAACTTTGACTATCTAGTGCCACTTAAAAGCCCACAAAACGACATGCAAAAGTAAGATATTAAACAAGAGAGTGGAAAGTAAATAAAAAGTTAGTACATTGATCGGCATAGTTTAGTGAACTGCTTAAATATACATTATACACATCAACAGAAAGCTGGGTTCTATTTGAATGTATTGCTTTTCTTATCAAATTTTACATGCACGATGGTATTCCAGTGAAGAAATCCACATTTTTCATGATATAGTGGTATCAGTTTTATTTCTGATGGCTATTCAGTATACACAACATTTTATATTATCTACAATCCCTTTTTTCTGTCACGCCAAAGTAACAGTATAAAATGTGGTCTATCCAGCTTTTGCCAACCAACAAGGGCGTAAAATAACGAGCTCAATGTTCATCAAGACTCTTGAAGGCTTAATAACATTTCTGTGTTAATAGCTCAAGAATTGAAAAAAAAAATCTAAAAAATCAAGGGCTGGAGAAATTTGTCTTGCGTATTTCAAAAGGCGTAAAACAGCCACAAATAAAACAAAAATAACCTCTGCTCTGTATAAACTCAATCAAGGGAGCCGAATTCTCAAAAAAATCCAAAATTTTAATTGAAAATTCCATGTAACACTTTAGGTCTAATATTAATTAAGACTTTTTTACTCGAATTGATTTTTTTATTTGAAAAAAAAGGAAATAAGTGATCTCTTATTGTTCGATGGTGTCTATTAAATTATTATGAAAACTTTAAACTATGTTAAATATGGTAATTTTTTCTATTAAAGACAGGATCCAGTAAGTATCAGGCTAATTAGACAGGTATTTCTTTTAATGGGTGAGGTACTGTCCCTAAGAACCCATATATTTTTTTCATTTCAAGGAAAGGATATAACAATTATATCTAAAAAATCAATAGATGTTTGGTCAAAATGGGCTTTAGATTTGTAATCAGGACGATAAAAAAACACATATTTCATACAATAAATGGTAACTCATTAACTGTTTGGTCAGTTTCTTGTTTGCTTGTGAAAAAGATAAATGAAAAATAGGACTTCATGACCTGTTTACAGATGCAGGAAATACAAACAGATAAAAAACCGGAACAACAAGAGCCTACCGTCTTTGTTGATGAACATCCCATGCTTATTGCAGGTCCGGATGGCAATTTTCATTGCTTGATTAAGTAGAGAAAAAAAGGTACTTGATGCAGTCCAAGAAATGATATCTGGTTACAACATTAGCTCATTATGGGTTTGATTCCCAATGAACGAATTGCACAGATCTCTGCCACTTTCTTTCAGAGAGGTAAAAGTAAGCAAAACAAGATACCCGGACCTTTCCAATAAACTCTCTTTTCTCAAACGAATAGAAAATATTTATCATCATCTTTGTTTTGTTTCATTTAAAACGCAACTAAGCAACTAAAAAACAAAGTATTTCTTTCCCCAAGGTAACTGACGTGGTCAAAGATCAGACTTGCCCTCATCCTTTCATTGAAGAGATGGCATTTTTCAAAGCACCACAGGGATACAAAAGCCGGACAGCTTAGAAAAAAACTCAGTCACCCATAAAAAGACAGAGATTAACATTTACAGAGAACATTAGTAAATGAATGAACAAAACAGCTCAAGTACTTCTAAAGACCACTAAAGACCGGAAGATGTGGAAGTCCGTGATCGCCAACGTCCTTACGGGATATGGGACCTGATATATAAAGCTTTCGATTCGGTTATCCGTATTAAAGTGCTCAATACATAAATGCAGAGCGTAATATAAGATATGATAAGTTGGAAAGAATCAAAACTGTGTAGTTTTTTTATTCTTTCCAACTTATCATATCTTATATATATATATATAAAGCTTTCGATCGATTCGGTTATCCGTATTAAAGTGCTCAATACATAAATGCAGAGCGTAATATAAGATCTTATATATATATATATATATATATATATATATATATATATATATATATATATATAAAGCTTTCGATTCGGTTATCCGTATTAAAGTGCTCAATACATAAATGCAGAGCGTAATATAAGATATGATAAGTTGGAAAGAATCAAAACTGTGTAGTTTTTTTATTCTTTCCAACTTATCATATCTTATATATATATATATAAAGCTTTCGATCGATTCGGTTATCCGTATTAAAGTGCTCAATACATAAATGCAGAGCGTAATATAAGATCTTATATATATATATATATATATATATATATATATATATATATATATATATATATATATATATATATAAAATAAAAGAACTTTTTTACCTACAAAAAGCAGATTCTCTTCTCCAAGATCATGTTCATTATCATTATCAACACCTAGTAAAGGTGACTTAAAAACAAAAAGGGCTGCAAAGTCATTGGCTAAGAATCAGTAACAATAAATTACTAAATGATTAAATTATTTTAAGAAAGTGAAAGAAATTCCTCACTACCAAAACCAAGTCCCTCTGAACGGTATCGTCTGAGCCTAGCTTCTGGGGAAAATGACGTCAGAAACAAACAAAAAAACCCCAATAAATTAAAACGCAATTGAGTTTAAGTTGGAAAAAACAGATTTGAAAAAGCAGTAAAGGTGACGGCAAAAGAACTGCTAAATCGTTGTTTTGAATAAGCTTTTACAAGTATCTACTACATTCAATAAGTAAGGGCCAGATTAAGTCCTACAGAGGTCCTAAGCACTTAAGACATACCCCCCATATATACATATATATATATATATTATAATAATTTAGAGAATTTTTTGGAGCAAACAGTTTACAAACAAAACAGTAAACTGATCCTGTTGATGGTAATTAAATTAACAGCTCTATCTTGAATTTCCCATTATTGGCCTTTGTTCCAACAAAAAGTTTCTGTGATGAATACTTTACTGGTTTGCTACTACTAGAAGGTCGGTTAGACTTGACAAATGACCCATTGTGATGTTGACACTTACTGGGTTCGCAAACAGTCCTATAATCCACACCATCAGCAAAGAAATCAAGCCACGATCCTAGATACTTTGCTCCACTGTGCACTGTGATTTACTTCATCTTTCGTAGAGAGATTACTTTCACCACCATCACCATGGTCTATTAAACTGCCATCTTTTGCAAATATTTTAACACTAGTGTTGTTCATTTCTATTTTACCACATGTGCTGGATGAGCCGGTCCATGGCTCCTCTTTACATTTTGAATCTAAAGTACTCAAAATGGGAGTTATTGTATTTGTATTTGATGACTTCTGATGATTGAGCTTGGTTTTGACCTTAATCCGTATATCATGTTGTGGAGTTTGCGTGAAGAAAAGAAGTCAGTTTTGCAATCTTGGCCTCAAATTCAAAGTCTTCTTTTGCTTCTATTCTGCTAGTTTTTGCTTTTGTGCACAACTTAATTAATACTTTCTTTCTTGATTTTTGGTTTTTGTGAAAAAAAATAGAAATGAAAAGAAGAATTTATCTATGTTTTAAAGGGATATCACGCCCATTTCATGGAAAAGGGCGTATGCACCGTAAGTGAAGTAAGGAAAACGCTGATTATTCCAGAAATTAATGAGGTTGTAATTGCCAATTTTACGAATGCAATGTAACATAATAGGCTGCAACGAAATTTGGTATTTGTATGTAGATGGTTTTCATTTATCCACATCAATAAGAATGGCAGAGTCTAGTAGCCTTCATCACAAAGAGCACAACCTTCTTTCTTCTGTGCACAAATTTAACGGCTACTCTTACAGCGTATGAATGATAAATCTGCCCCCCCCCCTTCTCAGGATACCCTAAACAGGTCTTTCTTTTCCTTAATGGTTAATCTGACCTTGTAACAAATTGAAGTTCCTTTGAGAATCTTTTGGAAAATGTATGTAGAACAGAAGTATAGATAATGAAACCGAACACTTTTCTGCTTATCTCTTCAGTAAAATGGGAAATAACATCTTCCTCGTCAATGCTAATTTTTTTAAACCTACTCTCTTTCCTCTTCAGATAAAATAACGTCACCGGCAGTGCCTCGATCTTATTTCATCGCTTCTACCATTGACGGTGGTAGGAATTAATTGATAAAAGACGGCTTAAGGTTTATCTATTCTTCATTCTTGTCATCTACCGCAATAAAGCACCCTGTCTTAGTCTACATCGTCGTCATATCAGTCAGAGCAAAGCTTTTTCCAGGTCTATGCTCTCCTCCTTTTTGTCCTGTTGGTTTCCAAATGAGAACATCACATGGTTTTCTACTGCTTATCTGGTTGATTATCAAAAATGTGGAGACGAGTCATGCTTCTGAATTCCGTCTCTTCAGCTTCGATGTATCATATTCGACGTGGTAGTGGTATGCTTATTTATTATTTTTCAAAATCTCGTTTTAGTGAGTATATTATTAGCTGTAATGAATACTTAAATTTGTTATTAATTCAAAAATGACTGAATACATTTCCCTTGCTGTATGCAAAGAGTTACTGGATGTGAAACAAAAATCTTTCTACACACTTATCACAATACTTTCCTACTATATGAAAACCATTGAAAATTCTGACCCTTATGGACTCAGATAAGACCATAGATGTAAGAGTTTTATCATATCATCAGTCGCAAGCTTTTTCTGAGCTATGTTTCGGGAGATATTACGTCACTTCAGTACCCTGGCGATGGGAGAAGTATCTCTCTTAACGTAGGTCAGAAAAAACTTACGACTCATGACAATGTTAAAACTCTTACATCTAGAGAATACACAGTTGATGCCACTGACATCTGAAATAGTTTGCAGCATTCTTAGAACAATAATGATAATTTACAAAAGAAAATCAAAGAGCTTGATAGCCAATTGCTAGAAATCCACGATTGCATTGACAGATACGACACAGATTTTACATCACATTGTGATCAAACAAGAATATCTTGAAAGCCAAAGTCGGCACAACAACAAAAGAAATTTTGATTTTAAAGACAAGAATGATAGTTGTTTAGATAGTTCAACAAACTCTTATTCAGCCTTGATGAGTTGGTTAAAACGCATGTACCCTCTAGAAAAACTTACTTAGAAAGACATAAAGTTAAGAGATAAACCATGAATTAGTGGCAAAATGTAGAATATGATGCACATAACTTATCTTAGTTCAAGGATCCACTACCGTTTCCCTCTTTATTCTGGTAAACACAGTCCAGGCGAATGAAATGAACGTACATTAATCTTTGACTCGTCGATTATAAATTAACTACATGATAGTTATCTCTGTAATTTTGTTAAAATTCTTTTATTATCAAGATTATGTAGCAGATCTTTTAAAAATTGCCCGTACCCTTTAAATAGAAATGAAGAGACGAAAGCTCAATGAAAGTGAGTTCGAAACCTTAACTTTTATCATTCGTAAAGTCATCAGGGTATTCATAACGAATGATTTTATATTCGTGCGATTTGACGAGATTCGTCACAAAACACACTTTCTGCTTAGTGATGTACATTTTCAAAGTTGTCATAAATACTAAATACGGATTCTGTGTGCAAGTAAAATGTTGTGGGTAGAGAAAGTACCAATTCTCTCCTCAAAAAGTTATTCTCTTTTGAACGTATACTCTGCTCTTTAGTTCAAAAAACTTTTCCCAGTTCGAAAATGAAAGGTTGCCCTTCCAAATCAGGATTGCATTTCTCCAGAGATGCTTTTTTGTTTTCTTGTGCGTTTTCGACGGTAATAATAATTATAATAATAATAACAATAATAATAATAATAATAATAATAATAGTAGTAGTAGTAGTAGTAGTAGTAGTAGTAGTAGTAGTAGTAGTAGAAGAAGAAGAAGAAGAAGTAGTAGTAGAAGTGTTAGTACTTTTTACATATGAAGAAGAAGAAGAACAAGAAGAAGAGAGAAGAAGATTTGGACAAACTGATAGTGTTTTTGGTTAAAGTAGAAGCTTGGATGTCTTTCGAAACCATCTAGAGGACAGTCGTTCTTAAAACGGCAACAATCTTCACGACACCTTTGGAGTAGGAGCTCATAGACTGCTTTGGGCTTGGGTTAAGGCCCAGATTTATTTCCAACATCCAGATGACAGCCAATCTGCTTTACTGGATGTTACACTTGCTATTATAAGTAAAGGTTGGCCAATGGAATTAAACTGAAAATGTTGTAAATATGCATATAATGTGAGAAAATTGAATCTAAAGAATATTTTGCCTTTTGATACCAAGTATCACCTTTGTTTCCCTGTACTCTGAAGAATGTACTACACTTTTTGTAAAACATATAATCTGGATCCAGCTTTTGTATAGAATCGAGCTTCCTTTTATGAAATAATCAGATAAATAATCTCAGTAGAAGTTCTACTTCTGCACTCTCGTTTTTAAAAATTTCAGTGACGCGTAGAAAATCTGATAAACAATTGGAAAATGACATGATGTGACTGTCTTCAGGAGAGGCTACATGACCGTAACCATAGAAAATATGTGAAATATGATAAATTGTTCTAAGGTGAAATTTGTCTTATTTAATTAAAACAAAGATAAGATTCATTTATTTTCTGCGTCACTACAAATTAGAAAGACAAAAAATATCAAAAGCTATAATTTTCTTACAATTGGCTATAAAGATAAACCGTCACAGGGAAGAGAGAATAATTATCACTTTTCGTCTTCATCAGACAGACAATGATGGTCAACAGTTTAAAGCCATTAGAGACCTTATCTCCTCACTTAAAAAAGTGTGTTGATGGCCTTGTCAGGGGTGCAAAACAAAGTATGGTGTTACTTTTACTGAAGCCTATTTTTCGATGAATCAAAGAAGCTGGACAACGCTAGTTCCGCTTTCTTTGAAGTTTTTTCTTAGAAACTACCTGTTCCACTCACCGATTCTTAACCAAATTATAAGTCCAACAAAGGTTGAAAAATAGATTAAAACTACCGTGTTTGCATTCGTTGACAAATATATCTATTGATAATCACAAACATAGATTACTTAAAAATCTTTGGTTGACTTTTATAGCCCACATGTTGTCATGAAGAGATAATTTTTTCAAATAATGGTAAATTAAATATTAATTGCTACCCTTTCTTTATTGATTTGCTTCATATCATATCGGGAATATCTTAACACGATATTAAAAAATCTTTTTCCTTTTTCATTTGTCCCGACCGCAAAATAATTTATCATTCAGACTTGATAAAGTCTCTCTTAGCAATGCCATAAGTAAGCAAAGTTTTCAAAGTGAAACTTTCATTATCATAGATTAAGCTTTTAAAAATGTTCCAAAATTCTTGCCACCTTTGTGGTTTATCAGAAAGCGTCTTTCACTCTCTCTAATTTTGGAAGTTTAGATATTTGATGATATTTTTAGTCCGGCAAAATAAAGCATTATCACTGTAGCCCAAGTTTACGATAGTCTTCTGCACCCAACATCCTTACCGAAAATTATAACTGGTTAATATATCTTCCATATCAAAAAGAGATTTATCCACTTTTTCCTTGAACTCACATTTTATCTCTATTAAATACTGTCAATATTCAAGGCTTTCTGTAATAGCTTCCCATCCAACTTGGTAAGTTGTTCCTGTCTCTTTCTTAATTTGCTTCTCCAAAAACCCAAGGTTTTTCTAATCTCTATTAAATTCTTAATCTTGGTCAAAAGGTTTCCTAGTGTAGGAAGAATGTCCTTTTGTCTCTATCTTTCCTAGCGTTCCCTATTTTTTTATTCAAAATTACTAAAACTATTCAGTTACCTCAGTAGACATGCATTTGAACTTAGATTCTAAGTAAAATTACCTTCATATCCCGATCCACCAGACAAGTAAAAGCATTAAGAGCTTTCTTGAAGTAAAAAACCTGTTAATCTGTTATTTTAAGTCTATTCTATCATCTCATCTTAAAATGAGAAAAAGTATGACTTTTTACTTTTAAAAAGTCACTCCAATATGCTCATGTTTTGATGACTCTTAAGTCTAGTGGTCATCAGCCACAAGCATTAATTTCACCCATGCAAATAGAATAGGAAGATAGAAACAATATTATCTTTTAAACTTACTCTTGTGATTCACAGTTTAAACTATCCATTGTACCGATGTACAGTAGACTGTCAAGAACAATCATTTTAAGGTAAATTAGTGCAAAAACTTCAAAGTGGAAAATCTCTGTCAAACATTTCACACTTCATAGCCTGTATGCTTTATTTTTGGATAGTTTCTTTCATCTCTTAAATGTTTGATGGTAAATAAAATAATGAAATCAAATCAAATCTGCCAAACTTGATGACTTAACTCACATTCTGTCAATGTAAAGTACACTTCAATGAAGTTTTCCTCACTAGTCTATCTGATAAACACCATTACTATAAGATGTATATTCCCGTCATGTTTACATAAAAACATAAAAAACATGTTATTAATATTCTGGATTTTAGGATAGGAAAAAATTCTAAATGTTTCACTGAGATCTCATTTCTTACGATTTGTTGTATAAAAAGGTGCACGCTTTTGGAGCTAGTGGACAAGGCCAAACTGAGATTATTTTGGTCTATTGCATCAATGAAATGACATAAGTGCAGATACCAATTATTATTAATGTCGCACCCAGTGTGACGCTATTCCTACAAATCCTCAAAAAGCTATCCCGTATGTCAGTCAGACACCTTATTGGTGGGTAGGGAAGCTACCTTTGTCATGCGCTGGACAAGTATAAACGGATCGTAAGAGAATAGTATAGGCTTTAGGTACGGCGCTACTTCGACGGCAACTTCACTTGTGCAAGTGACCTTATGCAATATAATTAGATATGCCTCAACACTTTTATACATTGTAAAGAAGTATATCCAATAAAACAGCTTTCGGTAAAGAGCTGATCGGACATATGCCGGTTTATACAGTATAAACGCAATTGATTTGTGTGTCTATTAGCTTGTGTTAGTTACCCACGTTTGAAAACAGAAAGGTTGCAACTTCTATAATCAGCCACAAACAGTTGAACTAGTCTCTCATTGTTACATATCAGAATGTGATATTTTTTACATGGAAGATTTGGTTTACAGAGAGAAACGGAGTACATGTACTTTGTTTGGTACTTGTGTATCTGACAAAATAGCTTATCCTGAAAAAGACCTTTGGCCCATGACCACTCATGCAGGCCTTTCAGGAATAAGACTGAGGTGCAAGATCGGCTAAGGGTAAGATACATGATAGTAGGCTTGCGTTATGTAAAGAAATTCAGAATAAACCTTGGTCAGAACTCTGTTTTTGATTTTTGTAGTGCTAGGTGTACTAATTGAATAAACTATGCAGGACCACGAACCAATCTTTCTTATTCCTATTTTGCATAAAAACTTGAACTAAGTGCAGTAGAGTGAACATACCCTAGGTGTGCTGGTATGCTAGAATATGTGATCCCGAGCATCCTGGCTCGATTTTCGTTGGTCTCCATAGGTAAGGCTAAAAATTTTAATTAACATCTGCTCCGTCTTTTGGAGTTGTTAACAACTTCCCTAGCAGCTGTAGCAGGGTGCTTTTTTTAATGTTGCAAATATTGCATTAAAATAAAGTGTCCATACACATGCACAAAGAACTATTTAAACAGAACACAACTTAAACATTCCGTTAAAACAAGAAACATTTTGAAGACCAGGTGTAAAGGTATAAGGCTACGAGTTTTTGTACTTATTCCAATAAATTGTGCTCATCCTTATTTAGAACTAAAGTACTTGGCAGAAAGGTGCGCACTATTTTGTGGTGAGAATTTCTTTCATTAGGTAGCAAGGATTCATTTTAGTCAGGACTAATTTGCTTGTAAACTGGACAGCACTTTATTAAACAAGGAGCATAATACGGTTAATTTGCTATACAAATTTTTTTTGAGGACATGGTTCATAAAATTATTAAAGCTCAACTAAAGGACAAGTCAAAAATCCAACCAAGGCCCCATAAATTTGTATTTGTGTCCATCCAGCTTTTGGTCTTGGTAGCTTCCCGATAGCTTTAGAGCTACGAAACATACCACCGTTTAGACTTTACTCTTCTTAGACTTACAAACTGAGCAGGTTGACTTAAGCATTAATTTACAGTTAACAGTTCCTTCATTTACGTTTTTCATTTACATTTATCACAACAGCTTGTTCTAGATAATACGACAGGTTGCTTTCACAAGGGGTTTATCAAAATTCTTTATCGCCTTTTTCTTAGGTTTATCGACATAAATAGACGAATATGGCTCTTCCACCGCTTTATCAAATTGGTTTTTATCAACGTTTAGTTCCCAGCAAATCACATCCCCCTCATTTGAAGACGGGAGATCAAATGCACAAAAATGAGAAAAATTAAGTTTTATATCGTTATCTCTTTGATAAAACGATTGTGATAAATACATAAGACAACAGTTTTTATGTCATCCTTGTATGAAATAGTCAATAATAGGTTTTTGATTCTTTTCACAAATTAAATAATAAAGTTTCACAATGTTTGACTATCTTTTGATTTCATCAACTGGGATAATTTTGTCGTAGCTGCATTTGATAACATCATGCCCAACTTCCTTAGATATTGGTTTAAATCTATCTAGTAAGTATTTATACTTTGCTTGCTCAAGATTCTTGCCATTGCGGTAAACCTTATCGTCATACCAAACAGGTTTTAATAAGCGGTTAGGCAACAGATTTGGTTTTCCACCACAAGAGGAGAAGCTATCAACATTCTGAAAAAAAACATTTGGCATACTTTTTAAGTGTATAGGTACACTTGAAATGGTTCTTTTCATCCAGTGTCATCATAGTTCAAAAAACTTCATTTATATTATGTCAGTATATTAACTCACAAGATAACAACAACAAAGCTGTAATTTAGCACTTATCTTTATGAATAACTTAAATTTAACACTTATCTTTATAAATAACTGTAAATCAACACTTATCTTTATAAAGAGCTGTCATTTAACATTTATTTTTATGAAAAACTGAAATTCAGCATTTATCTTTATAAATAACTGAAATTCAACACTTATCTTTATGAATAACTATAATTTAACATTTATCTTTATAAATAAATGCAAACACTTATTTATCTAACCTACTAAGATATGGATATCAGTAAATTGAAAGAACATAAAGAATCATCCATTAAAATTGATGATGTGAAGCAAAAGATTAGAAACGAAATTAAGACTCATAAAAATGGAGAGATGAGTCTGCAGTATGAAAATAAAATAAAATTTAAACCAATTACAGATGCTCAACAAGCTATTAAGGACACGATTGATAAGAGACAGCATCAACTGATAAAAGCGTTGCAAGAAAATCCCGTAAAAATATTTTCAACTTGAAAATTATGAACTTTATGGACTTAGAGGAAACCATAGATGTAAGAGCTTTATTTTGTCATGAGTCATAAGCCTTTTTGACTTTTTCTGAAAAGCTTATAACTCATGACATGATAAAGCTCTTACAGTTATATTTTCAACTATTCATCCTCAATTAGGCAAATCAATAACATTTAGTTAATTACCAACTGAGTTTGATATTGATAAAGATAAACAGTTAACTAAAATAAAATTGGATTTAAATAAGGATTTGAGTGGTAATGAGTTACTATGTTAGAAGATGAATCAAGTTTAAAACAACCTAGTAGTATATTAAATACTACTAAAGAGGAAGTAAATAAGGAAAGGATTCAAGATTTGGATATGAGGATAACATGACTAGAAAAGTATCATGATAGTAATATATATATATATATATATATATATATATATTTACGCTACTGCGTCACTAGATAACCTAGGACAAGTATGTCTGCGTCTCAATTCCGGACCAGGACCTCAGATTGATGCGGTGCCCAAAAGTGCTGAAATCTGAACACTTGCAGCGATGTAAAGGATCTGCAATGTTTCTAATGCTTCAAATAGTCCAGGTGGTAATGTTCCCATGGCTCCAACTATCACCGCCGTAATGGTCACTATGGCTCGGTACATGTGCTCAAGCTCCTCTTGCAGAGTTGAATACATAGATATATATATATATATACTCAATCTGCAGACAGTACTGTTTCGCCCTTTGTGGGCTCATCAGTGCAGCACAGAGCTTCTGAGAAATAATTCTCTGGCCATGTTGCCGGAGCAAACACAGGTTAAAGAGTTATTGTGGGATCCTGCCAGAGTGTTCAAACTAATATTTATATATATATATATATATATATATATAAGGTAAAACACGAAAAATAAGAACTGTGATTGCAACTAATAGTTTCACGATATTTCGATCATCAGGCAATAATGCTACAAATTCTGTACAAGCTTTTATAAACAAATAAAGTAGACGGCTCATCANTGTTGCCGGAGCAAACACAGGTTAAAGAGTTATTGTGGGATCCTGCCAGAGTGTTCAAACTAATATTTATATATATATATATATATATATATATAAGGTAAAACACGAAAAATAAGAACTGTGATTGCAACTAATAGTTTCACGATATTTCGATCATCAGGCAATAATGCTACAAATTCTGTACAAGCTTTTATAAACAAATAAAGTAGACGGCTCATCAAAAATAATAAAAATTACAGGTGGTAA
The DNA here is from genome assembly GCA_003991215.1 of Morbakka virulenta. Lineage (NCBI taxonomy): Eukaryota > Metazoa > Cnidaria > Cubozoa > Carybdeida > Carukiidae > Morbakka > Morbakka virulenta. The sequence continues at coordinate 955,824 of RDPX01000007.1, read as the reverse complement.
CCAATTACAATGCGTTAATTTTCTGAGAAAGGAAGAAAGAAAGGAAGCTCCATGTGGATACGCTTTAAATTTACTAAAGAGTGATTTACTTTCAAATTGGGTAAATAGGTGTTCGGCTGTTTGATCAGGAAAGGAGGTCCCATACTGTTAGTCATTAGGCATGAAGTTGCGGAGGAGGAATTTGTTTTCGTGTTTCGTGTTCACGATTAACGAATGAAATGGTCGTTAAAGCTCATAAAGATGGAAAGATCGTTTACACAGAAAAATGAGACCTGAGTTTGGTAGGCTTGTTAACCAAAAGCTATTACCAAAATAAAAATTACTCTTCAAAGGCTAAACAAATATTCAATGTTTTGAATATGCTTAGTAACATTGCACCTCATATGTCTTTTAGAAAAACATCTCTTATCTCAGGTCAAATTAATTATGTAAGCCCTGAAGATTTCATGAAACGACTAACGTTACTAATAGAATCAAAACGTGGCGGAAACATTTCTATTGCTATTCATCACGAAATTTCAGAAATTTTAGGTCATCTTATAAAACTTGTTATCATTAACAAGTGTCAATATGACTCATATATACGAAAATGTTTTTAATAAACTAGTATATTTAAATGAAGTTTTCAGTTTTCGTAAAGAGTGAAGATTGGAGAATCCAAAAGTCACGATTTCATCGTTGAACTTCAACCTGAGATAAATTTAGACAAAAACAAAACCTGTAGCATTGCTCTAGATATTATCGAAATGAGCTATATTTTGTATAAAATCTCATCTGCATTCAATAACAACATTCTTAAATATAGTCATGATAATGCTACAGTAACATTTTCATATAGGAATTACAGTTATTTTGATATTAATAACTTTATACAGCAGTCTCTATCAAGCACCAAGCACTTAAGGACTGGTATTAGTCTATGCTTCATTCCAAGCCGTCTTAGAGTCTACATAAATCTTCAAACTGGTCATCAATTAGATCTTCAACAAAGACGAATTTTCTAGTTTGATTTGTTTTAATAGTACAAAATTATCAATATCTAGTTATGGTTTTAGACACCCAGATATAACCAGGAGAGGAGTGTTGACAATGTTTACATCCATTGCAACTTAATAAGTGAATCTATTGTGTTTGGTTTACAAAGGGATTTTTTTACATCATTTTCTGGTTAGTAATGTTCAGATTAACTACCCTTTTTCAATTGAAGGTAGAAGACTATTGTTTAATAAAATTAACCACCAACATTATCAAAAAATGAGAATATGTGAAGCTGATAATCTCAACAAACCGTTAGATTTAGATAGGTTACAGGTTTTTTATCACTGATTATAAAGGAAGGTGTATAAAATAATATACTTTGGTTACATATGAGAACAAATCTGGTACGAATTCTATATTTATATGAAACTTATCAAATTAACATTGGTACTGGTGAACGTATTGATAATGAGAATGAAATGCAGACTGGTGATGGTATTATTGATAGATTAATATCACAAAGATTAACATAAGAAGAATTTAACAAAAAAAACTCTTAGAAAAGCCTTTGAAGAAAGTGCTAGTAAAATTGGCTCTAAGATGGGTCAAATTGCAACTGGTAAACTAGATAGCAAATTCAACAAAAAACCAACAATTACAGAAAATAAAGGTAATTAGATAGTCACCTTCATATAATAATAAAAAAACAGAAAGACAATCATATATCTACACAATCAGCCTCATCATTGGAATTTGATAAATTATTGAATGTGTGAAAATTACCAAACTATTAATATACGTTTAGAAATCCTTAATATTGCGAATGATAATCGTATGTATCAGTAAACTTAACAACATTAATCACTTTGCCACAAATTATTCAATATAAAAAGAAAACAGGGTACGACTTTGTAGTAGATTCAAGTGGTGAAAGCAATCCTTACGATATGTTCAAGACATTTCTAGAGCTTCATATGCAAGCAAACTTCTCGCAGATTTGGCTAAGATTAAGTGTTGAGCTCTGGTCTCTCCTTGGTCGGGGTTTCAGTTATAGGGCCGGACCATGCAGGACAGGGGTGTCGAGATGCTCGAGCCTTGGCTGAAGACTAAACCAAGAGGAAGGGCCTTCCCACAAAAAAAGTTTCCGTATGTCTTGCATTTTATCTTTTTGTCTTGCGTGCTTTCTGTTTCACTTTTTCTTGATCTGTTGCTTCTTTTCGGGTCTTGCCATGCTTGATACTTATCATTTAATCACTCTGGCATAGTATTAGTCAATGCATAGTAACAGTTGAGTTAAGATACCAGGATCAGAAATTAGATAACTCTGTTCAGTTATCACTCCGTTATGAGCTAACAAGGCAGTCCTTCAGCAAAATATGCTCCTTTCGCTCTTTTATACAAAGGGGAGCTGAGGGTTCATGTACTTGGTAATAAAGCAGCCATTCGATCTTTAATTTATGGTATCATAAAACATTCATATTAAATGAAATTATCTAAACTATTAATATATGACTGAATATCATTCATACGGTGTAAATCTTAGTCAAGATCAGAAGGAGAAACTTACCAAAGCACTGGTTAATAAAAATCCCATTACTTTGAGACTACCAAATAGTGAACTAAGTGCTTCAGACAAATTGATGTTAACTGGAAAACAGATTAAGCGGATTCAAAAGGCTATGAGTGCTANGACTAAACCAAGAGGAAGGGCCTTCCCACAAAAAAAAAGGTTCCGTATGTCTTGCATTTTATCTTTTTGTCTTGCGTGCTTTCTGTTTCACTTTTTCTTGATCTGTTGCTTCTTTTCGGGTCTTGCCATGCTTGATACTTATCATTTAATCACTCTGGCATAGTATTAGTCAATGCATAGTAACAGTTATTTTGAGTTAAGATACCAGGATCAGAAATTAGATAACTCTATTCAGTTATCACTCCGTTATGAGCTAACAAGGCAGTCCTTCAGCAAAATATGCTCCTTTTGCTCTTTTATACAAAGGGGAGCTGAGGGTTCATGTACTTGGTAATAAAGCAGCCATTCGATCTTTAATTTATGGTATCATAAAACATTCATATTAAATGAAATTATCTAAACTATTAATATATGACTGAATATCATTCATACGGTGTAAATCTTAGTCCAGATCAGAAGGAGAAACTTACCAAAGTACTGGTTAATAAAAATCCCATTACTTTGAGACTACCAAATAGTGAACTAAGTGCTTCAGACAAATTGATGTTAACTGGAAAACAGATTAAGCGGATTCAAAAGGCTATGAGTGCTAAGAGATATCAATTTAAATGTCTCGTCTAATAGTAATCATTTAGTACCAACTAAAGATATTGCCAATGTCTTTATTGAGTATAAATTAGACTCATTTGATGGAACGTACTGGACTAGAAACAGGCTATTAGATAATGACTATGTTTGTTTTGATAAACTTGTTACTTTCTCATGAGCTGGTCCCTTAGTCATAGCTGGTACAACAGATGATCATATCATCATTGGACCAAGTAGTTTTAATAAAAAGAACCCAAGTGAAAATTACCAAACTGAAGCAAATACTGGTCAACTTCGAAAATGGTGTTGGTAATTTTTTTACTGGGATGTACCAGCTGAAGGAAACAAATCTAGGGATTGGTGTATTTGAAAAAAACTAGTTAATTTGACTGCAAGAAAATCACCAGGATCAAATCAAATGACATTTGGTAATGAAAGCCCGAGTGATACTGCTGGATTGAAAAGATCTATAGCTTTTTACATCTTGCATAAAGAGAGAGTTATTTCAGATGTGGATATTAAACTACACCCTCATGTAAAAACCGGTATAACATTCAACACGATCTGACAACATTATGCTGAAATTTACATACACTTATTACAAGGTTGATATGATCGAGAACACAAACATGGCAATAAATAGTAAAAAGGCCTGGAAAACCATCAAAAAGCTAGGTGGGGACAACACCACCCCTCCGGCACAGTGCTCTGTTACACCAAATCAAGTGGCCAGCCAACTAATAGCCAATGGCCGCAGTAAGGAGGGGAGAAGAAAGGCTGGAGTGTACCTCTCAACCAAACTTCCGTATCAAGATCAAAATCTGTCCTACCTAACACGACTTTTCTCAAAAGCAGAGCTCGACCAAGGCATCAAACAATTAAAGCCTAACAAAGCAGCAGGGACTGATGACATCCTGACAGAATTGCTCTAAAGTCTTGGTCCAATTGCCTCTAACTGGCTACTGCTCATGTTCAATGATTGCCTCAGCTCCCAACAAATTCCATCAATCTGGAGAAGAGCTAAGGTTGTAGCAATACTAAAGCCAGGAAAGAATGCCGATGAACTCAAGAGCTATCGACCTATCTCTCTTCTCTGCATCAGCTACAAGCTGTTCGAGAGACTGCTGTTGACTCGAATCAGCTCACTAGTAGAACNCCAACAAATTCCATCAATCTGGAGAAGAGCTAAGTTGGTAGCAATACTAAAGCCAGGAAAGAATGCCGATGAACTCAAGAGCTATCGACCTATCTCTCTTCTCTGCATCAGCTACAAGCTGTTCGAGAGACTGCTGTTGACTCGAATCAGCTCACTAGTAGAACAGCAGTTGACACCTGACCAAGCAAGCTTCCGACCAGGAAAGTCATGTGGCACCCAGCTGCTAAAGCTCACTCAACATATAGAAGACGGTTTCCAGAACAAGCTCATAACCGGAGCCGCCTTTGTTGATCTAAGTGCTCCTTATGATACCGTCCAACACCGAATAATGATTTCCAAACCATACAACTTCACTCAAGATTTAAAATTTTGCGAGATCATCTGCACCCTTCTTTTAAACCGCAGTTTCTATATTGTACTGAACTGTAGGAGAAGCGGCTGGTTCAGCCTTAGAAATGGGCTCCCACAAGGAAGTGTACTGGCACCTACACTGTTTAATGTGTACACAAATGATCAACCCATGCCCGCTTCCTGTAGCAGGCTCATATACGCTGACGATTTGTGTATCACCATGCAGAAGAAGCGTTTCTCTGAAGCCGAGAACACCATTGAACAGGCTCTAACAGAAATGTCAATCTACTACGGAGAGAATCATCTAAAGCCCAACCCCACAAAGACCCAGTTATGCAGCTTTCACCTCAAGAATAGAGAAGCCCACCACAATCTCAAAGTGACGTGGGAAGGAAATACTATCCAGAATAACCCTAATCCTGTATACCTCGGAGTGACATTGAACCGAACTCTATCCTTCAAGGAGCATATCACCAAGCTCAAAGGCAAAGTGGCAAGTAGAAACAATCTGCCCTGAAAGCTTGTCAATAGCAGATGGGGTGCGGACCCCAAGACCGTACGAACCACTGCTCTCGGCCATTGTTTCTCAGCTGCAGAATATGCCAGCTCCACATGGTGTAGATCTAGTCATGCCCGCAAACTAGATCCCATGCTGAGTGACACCTGCAGAACAGTGGCCGGCTTCTTGAAACCAACACCCATGGCATGCGTCTATGCTCTGGCTGGAATCGCACCGCCTACTATTCGCCGAGAGGTCATGAGCCACAATGAACGATTAAAGCAAGGCAACGACGTAAGACATCCTCTCTACCAGTACCAACTGACCAGAAAGCGTCTACCATCAAGAAACAGCTTCATGGATTCCACAGAGCCCCTTGCGTCACCGTGGATGCTGCCATTGAAGAGAAATGGCTAGAGTCCTGGCACGAAAACAGCATGGCTCCTGTATGGTTCACCAAAGGCATTATACCAACACAGGAACTTGCGTCAGGCAACCATCTCGACTGGCCAACCTGGCAGACGCTGAACCGCCTGAGAGCGGGTTAAGGTAGATGCAAGGTCTCTCTGAAGGCCTAGGGCATGTGCAACTCAAGCACATGTGACTGCGGAAGCGAACAGTCAATAAGCCACCTGCTGACTTGTACCCTGGCACCCGTCTGTACAGAGGACGAGCTTGCCAAATCAACCGACGAGGCTATACCGACCGCCAAGTTCTGGAGCGGGACTATATGATTGATACGAGGTACGACGAATACGAACAAGGTTAATTCTAATTTTTTTTGGAATTATTTGAAAGATACTTTTCATATCATATAAGAACTTCATCCAACAGTTGCTGATCAGATACTAAAAAGTGCTATGATATATCCATTGATGTTTTTCATAAAGATGAATGAACTTATAACAATTAAATCAATACTTGGAAAGTACGACGGTGAAACTGGTCTGATTGGTCCTAGTGATACATATTATAGTCATCTTCTGGGGAAATTATTTGTAATGGTTAAGTTTTGCCATCTATATAGTTGTCTACATGATGTTCTTGGTGTATTTTTCTGCAAGTATCAAATAGGTAGAGTGTACTCTTACATTATACCTGAAAAATATACATCGAAGTGTTTTTAAAAATCACCATTATTAGGTCATATTACAGTTATTTAATTGAGCATACTGCTGTACATATCCAATTATTTTCAAATATTTAGGTAATCTCGGAGGTATGGCAGCTAGTGCTCTGATCACGATCACTCTTCAATACATCTACAACCTTCTTTGCATTTCAAGATTGAGATCTTGGTATTTTTTTATCCTTTCTGTTTCTTCCTCAAAACACAAGTTTTAGCTATGTCAATGTTTAACTTTTTCCTTTTCTTTTCTGCTGTCACTATGTATGGTATTCTAGCTTGCTCATCTGGATCTATCTGAATGTATTGGTCAAACAGTACTTTAGTGGCTGTGTTCTCGAGGACTGTCTGTTGCTCACCTTTATATCATTTTATCTCAAATCCTTGTTATGGATGATGGTTCCATATGGTCCTATACACCTCTTTGGCTACTTATCCTGTCTTTGTTTTTACTCCTTTTGAGCTAGTGGTGCATTCGCTTATAATATGATTAACCGTTTCATCTTCCTGATTGGGCATTCAATACTTGACTGATGTTCTTTACCCTTCTATCCTCTTTGTAACTGTTCAAGTAAGGAGTGCCTCGGCTGCTGTTACCAGCCCGTTAGTTTAATTTTTAAGTCTCCTCTCCTAAGCCATTTCCATGAGTATTGTTTTCTTCCCCTTTTCTGCTGTTAAATACCAATATCTGTCTGAAGACATTCGGTCTCCATTGGCAAATGGGTTTTTGAGACTTCTCCTAATAGTAATGATACTAGCACTGTTGACTGTAAGAAATAAGTAGAAAATTAGTATGAAAATATTAAGTAACGTTTTGTTTTATAAAAAGACCTCTTGATAAAATATGCAGTTCTTGGTAACACAATTTGAACTTCTTGCAGCTGAAGGATGTTCGTAATTTTGTCATAGTGTTTTTAATTCCTTTTTTAACCATCCCAAGCGCACCTACAACCACTGGCATAGTAGATGTCTTGAAGTTCCACATTTTTGTATGTAATTTTGAGATCCTTGTATTTATTCGTCCCATCGTATTCTTTCACTCTATCAGTAGGGCAGATTTATTTAATTTAAATCTTGAAAATGTTTGGTTGTTTTGTCTGGATCGCTGTTAGTATGGCCAGGGGAATCTCAATGAATACTTACATTATCACTTTATCCTATTCTTTCTGGGTATTATTCATATAATTTTGCCGGCCTTTGTTTACGGCGAGGCGCAGATTTTCAATATTGACCTACCCTGTCATCAAGATTCTTGTACTCTTGCTGTTAACATCAAGCAGCGAGAAATCGGTGGCCAACGGTTTGTGTAAATTTGTCACAACACCTACATTTAGCATCAACAAAATTTTTAAGGAGATTTGCTTTCAAGTTTGGTGTAAACAAGGATTGATCCTGGATAGCTAATATGGAGCCTTCAGTCTCTGCTTTCAGTTCAGAGCTAATCGATAAACACCTTATTGACTGCGGACTGTACTTTGCATGCAGGGATTTTTGACTGAAGGCTCCATATTAGCGATCCAGGATTTTTGACTCCAGTGTTAGGTTAGTTGATATTTTATGTAAGTCCATATATTTGCCACCCTGTTTGGTTATTTTTGCTTGGTTGGTTGAAAGGGAGGGGGTCTACATTTTGGGTATAGTTAAGATTGATATTTAGTTTCCTTTTCGTATTCTTGTGCTTCTCTTATGATAGAAAACAGTTTCTCACCTCTTTAGTGCTGGTAAACTGATTGCATCAACAAAAAGTTTTCCCTGATATTTTCAGGTATCAATGGATTAATCTTGAGCTGCAAGAATAAAGCTCTGTTTTAGCCTTTAGCCCTGATCTACTAACCCCCTTAGGGGTCTTGGTTATGCAGTGGCTTTCGCCCATGGAGACATTACTCTAGCGAGCTCTTTAAAACCACTTTATGGCCTAAACCTTTGCTTCTTTTCTCACTTCCTTTGCAAACTAATATTGTATGTAATATTTATCCTATTCAAGCTTATTGCTTTATTTGATGATAGCGTTTAACTGTTTCTTTGGTGTTTTGTAATAGCAATCGGCATTTCATCTTCCGTTGTCTGAAGGTAAGGTTGCTATCTAATTGAATTCAACTTATATACCATTTCCAGTTGAATGAGTTTCTTTCCATCTCTGCTCTGGTGAGATAAAAAATATGCCTTACGGTGGTCCATGCGGTGGAATGTGATCGATTTTCTGGTCCCGACATCCGTCTGTGTGATGTCTTTAGCATTCAGTTCAATACATTGAACCTGCAAGAATTCAAAAAATATTGACTGCCTTGTTCCTTGAGGTGAGCTCTGTGTTGCGTGCAGGGCATTACCGTCTGAAATATTATTTTCTTAGTTTTACCTCTTATTGACAGGGGTTCTATTTCTGTATCCTCCATGGCCCCAAGGTATTTGTATTATCTATTGTTTTCCAGTTATTTGGGGTTTTTTTTGTTGATATACTCCGTTCTGGGCCTCAGGTTCTGTTTGGTTTCTTCTTGACAAATGCTCCCTTGGCACACTCGTGAATCGTGTTGGGAATATGAACAACCAAAAATTTAGTAGTTTGTCCAACACAGGCAATTCCCATTTTCGAAATTGCTTTAACGGTTTCCTATTTATCTCATGCCTTGTTCTTCATTCGCTTATTTTAATGTTTTCGTCACCTCAGCCTGTTGTTTATTCGTTTACCCATTTCGTGCTCCCAAACGTGCCAATGTTCTCTTTTTCCTTGTTCCTGTAAAACCATTCTGTTGTTTCCTGGAAAGACAATGTTTATATGGCCCTGATTTTACCTTTTCATTTAATATGCGATTTTTTTCCTGGGTCAGGCCCACCACTTTCCATTATTCTGTCAGCACCCTCACGTTAATTTTTATCTCACAGTTGAATTATTAGCAAGCTGGGAGCCAGAACGACAAACATATTTTTGTTTTGGGGTCGCATTAAAACTTACTAATTCCAATAAAAACAACCCAAGGCAGTGTAAAAAGCGACACCCCTTCTTCTGCGTCAAGTTGACTAAACTGAATCAAGCATGAAGCAACGTTTTCAAATTCTAACAATGTAAGAGCATGAAAGATCAATATGTAAACAGTAGGATTAAAATATATTTCTCTGATAACTAAATCAATTCACCAGTAAAAGAAGTATTACACAAAACGTATCTGAGCAAGTAACATTAAATTTAGAGTTTTGCGAATTGAAAATGTCAGTATAAAAGGGCATCCAAGTAAGATAAGTGTAAGTAGCTTCTGCTAAGCCACGACATTAAAATGACATTAATGGTTGATTGCGAAATTTGAATAGCATTGTTTTATAATTCCATAATCTGTAAATACCTTGCCCGACAACAGCTAAAACGTCATTACCCGGCTGTCGAATTACATATAAAGTATTGTGATACCGATGCACATTTACTTAATACGAACTGAGTCATTACATTACGTCAATTTACTTTTCCAAACCAGAATTTCCAAAATACAGGGATCTCTTTGCTGCCGGAATACTGATGCATACTCCTAATTTCCTAATTTCTAGGACTGTTTCCTATTATTAATCGAGGCAAGCAAACCATCGGTTAATTCTATGAAAAGCAAGTTGATTCCTGGGGGTGAATAAAGATTAGGAGCCAACTTGTAGTAATCCTACAAAATGGACGGTAAAGCATTGACATCGGACAAAATCATAAAATTTTCTTCTTCCTACAACAGCAGCGAGTTAAAGCTCTCTCTGCGTGGAGGAAAGCAGTGCCAACCACGACTTGAGAAGTGAACGGCATTGTAAATTCTGAGCGCTGGTGATATTTTATGCAGTAAATGCAAAGGAATAGGTTAGTGCTTCTGAACGGGGAAGTAGGGGGAAATAACATTGGACTAAAATGACATTGGACTGAGAAAGGGAACACGGATGAGAACCCAAATCCTGTATTGCGACAAATATTTCTATAGATTATAATTAGCATATAATTTACACAAATTTAGATAGCAGGAAGACAGAAGGCTACCCTACAAAAAATCTCTTGGAAACATTGGCTAAAAATTTCAACAAATAATGGTTTAATGCCGTGATCTGCTATGGTTAAGTAAACGTATACAATTCTAACTAAACGCATATTCTCATCTATAAGTCTTGATCTTTAGTGTAAAGATATATACTTTCTTAAAAGTTTAAATTTAAACAGATTTATGTTATACCAAGTTACATCAAAGTATGTTTGGGAGTATTTAAATAATAAGTATGTAACCAGTCGGGATTCTAAAATTAACAATAAAACCTGTTTCAAAAACCAGTACTGAGTGAAGCTACAATCCAATTGTAACAGTGAAAGAACGCGTTTAGTATAAAATATGATAAAATTGATAAATTGATACTATCAATATTATTTACAATTAAATAGTAAAGAGTTCTCTTTTGCTCAAATTTAAGTAGTTTCATAAGAAAAGACTAAAAGCAGAATGACGGCATTTCAAAAATTCAGACTAATTTTCTTAATTAAAACGAATGAGGTTTTTTCCAAAAGAATTGCTATGTCTCTTTAAGGTTGGCCTGCATAAAACGTTGTAGAGCCTCGAGTCTGGCATCAATATCTGCAATACCAATCGATTGGTTGGGATCGTCTCTTGAAGCTAAAGAAATGAAAATACGAAAGAGGGCATGAAATAAGCTCGGACATTCGATAGAATTCAAAAAAAAAGAGAAAAATGTCACAATCTAACTACTACATTTTAAACTAAACTATACAATCAACTAATCTGCCCAAAATTCGTGTCAGTATTTCCTTCGGCATTTGTTTCGTAACCTTGTTGCCGAAAAGGGCCAGCGCAAACTTAGTTTTCCTTATACCATAGCATATCTGCAGTATAATCGATGGAAAAAGTAGATATTTTATTTCCACACATGCTATCTATGAGAGTTTCGGTTTCAGAAGTATTTTGTAGCATTCCTGCACAATATCGTACATGCGAAACAAATAATTCTGATCCCCCTTCGAACATAAAACCCAGGTAAAACCCTGCTGTATATAGGTCTAATTATTTAAAAAAAAATTCACTGTAACTAAATGCAGCACCTGATCTTGACAGAAACGTCTTATTTGTGCATTTTTCACAAAACAGACTGAAAGTAAAATGTACTTCCCTAGGTCAGCCCAGTACAACTCAGGGATATAATATTGCTTATGGTGTCAGCGACCTGAAGATTCAAAATGGGTAAGATACTTTTCGTGCGCTACATCTATCACCATTGTCGGATGATGAAGAAAATAGTTGTCAAGGTATAACTTCAGTGTAAATCATCAGCTCTATCAAACGATACACAATTTCATTAATCAAATGTTCTTCTTCACATGATCAGCTAAAACGAAGTAAAAGGGCATAGAGACAGTTAAGAACACTTATACAAGCAAGTATAACCTAATTAGACTTCCAATAAAGCTATCTAGATTCAAACGTATTTATATTAGGTGACGCTTGGAGGTACAAATATCTTCAATAATCATCTTTGTTAGGTCACAGTATCCTAACAAAAGAGGTTTCAAAAGTCAACCAGGGCTAAGAACTGCCTTACATCATTGTAAATTTCTTTATGTAACAATATTACTTTTTGATGCTAGTTAAGGCATAAAAAATTTTGTCATGTACTTTGACCAACTCTTTTTAATTGTTCAGTTATATCAAATATATACTGTTATTATTTGTGAATTTGTGTGATTTGCGTAGTGCAAATGCGGACATGCCTGACTTTGAATGGTGAATATGCCCCAAATGTGCACTGCCCGTTTTTTCAGAGAAAACAGCTACTCAGTGACGTACAATCATAATTATTATCATCATAATATTCTGTTTTACATCCATTCTACATGCTGGCATATGTTGGGCGGTTCAACAAAATGGACTTCCAGGCCAGTCTGTCCGATTTGATTACTTCCTCCCATGTTTTCTTTGGTCTCCCTTTCATAGCAGCACCATCCACTTTCATTGATATACACGTCTTCACAAATCATCATCATCTTTTCTCTCAAAATGACCAAACCAACGAAGCCGTCTTTTCTGCATGCACCCACTGATGCTATCCAATTCTAATCTTTTCCTGAGATCCATGGAGCTTAGCCTGTCCTTCAGGGTTACATTACACATCCACCAAATCATTCTCGTGTCATTTCTTTCCATGCAGCTCAGATATTCAACTTTCACTGGCCATGTTTCGTTGCCATACATCATAACACTCCGTACACATGCCTGGTAGACTCTGCCTTTGGTTGAAAAAGATAGAAATCCACTGGTTAGCAGTGGCAATAGTTCATGGAACTTACTCCATCCACTCCTCGCCCTTGCAGCCACACTTGCATCCGCCTCTCCACTGGCATTTATGGTGTCACCAATATAACAGAATGTCTCCAGTAATTCACGTTCTTCACCATCAAGATGCGCATTTGGAACCTCAAGATTGGCGCTTAGATATCCACTCACACACTTTTTGCAGTTAAAAGAGTTTTCTGACAACCTACCTTTTATCCCGCTGCACTTTTTATGCATTAGTGCTTGCATATAGTCGTTTGTGAAATATTACCATGCTGGTGGAACTACCAGGTATGGTATGCTGCTGCATCACATCACTGCTAGTGAAGTTCTAATGAAATAGAGAATAATAAATTTTAAATACCTTTTGACAAAGGTGTGGTCTGCTTTCGTGTTGTCTTCGGATGTTTTGTAGTCTTTTGAGTAAAGCGCTTTCGGTCTGGCTTCAATTGCAATTGTTCTTCCTGTGAGCAATACAAAAACATTTAAATGTTTAATATTCTGAAAAATAGTTTAGTGTTAGTTCTTCTGGATATTTTACAAATCTGCCAGCTTTCAAAAGACTCATCAATTAGTTTTTTTAGCTACTGACCTTTCATCGCGCCCACCTCCTTTATTTCATACAATAAGACTCAACCTATTCTTTCGCAGTTAAAACCCCATCATTTCTTTGCCTTAATGTTTCAAGGCCAACTAAAAAGATCACTCTAATTTTCCTTTTGCCACTGTTATACTCCATCACCCCACATTCTTTCCACCAGCTGTTTACAAACATCTACCAATCCACCGTTTTCTCAAACAAAGTTGATCTCTTTTATGTCCTAAACCGGTAAGCTACGCAGTGAATATGCATTATAGAAATCCATATTATAATTTTCGTCTAGAAAAACAAAATACTAGAAAGTACTTCAGGTAAATTCAAAATGGTTCTTTCTTAGATTTAACAAAGATCAACATTTTATGTCATAATTACTGAAATATAACCAAAAAAATTTTAATAAGCTTGAACAAGCCAAATAAAAAAAATCCAGACTATGCTCGTCCACAACGGAAAGTGTGAAACGTGTTCACCAGAGTCCGCCTGAGTTTTAAATACGATCAAAACTTGTTTCACTTTAAACCATTGTGACTTCACTTCTGCTTTCTTGCGAAATATTCAAGTCTTCAATTCTTTGGGCAAAGCTAGAACAGAAAACAGCAGCCGATATTTATTGACCATCAAAAGTCTATTGTTTCACAAACTTTTGACATGCTTTTTACATGTTTACCAAATAGTTATCGCAGTGACTGTAATTTGGTATTTTATGTCAAGAATGCAAGCATACTCGCTTGAATCTACCCTACGTTGACTAGTGTGGATACTTAAAATTCTAGATCAATTTACGGCCATTGATACAAAAATGTGGAGAAACAATTTAAAGCACATATACTGATTATATAAAGTTCAAAAAGCTTAGGATCTAAGAAATTTGGCCTGTAGCATATTTTCATCTTGCTTGAAAAATGCAGAACAGTAATAGGTCAAAAAATTTCATTTCTTAAGGTCACATGGTCTCTAACAAAATGATACCGTTTACATATGAACTCACACTACATGACTACCCAACAATGTCCTATACCAACATCAAATGCACCCCCCTTCAAAAAAAAGTCGTGAAAAACAACCCAATGAAGCCCACTGTTATCTGGTACTCTTTGGTGACGCATGACACGGAATCCAGTATTTGAATCAAGGAAAACTCTATCTCCAAAGGTAATGAGGTGTTTTTCCCTCTATTTTCAACTTCAAAAATTCGTTCTCTATCTTTCTATCTGTCTGTCTTTCTCTCCTCCCTGCCCCCCCCCTCTCTCTCTCTCTCTCTGTCTCTCTCTCTCTGTCTGTCTCTGTCTCTGTCTCTGTCTCTCTCTCTCTCTCTCTCTCTCTCTCTCTCTCTTTCTCTCTCTCTCTCTCTCTCTCTCTNCTCTCTCGTTCGCTCTCGTTCTCTCTCTCTCTCTCTCTCTCTCTCTCTCTCTCTCTCTCTCTCTCTCTCTCTCTCTTACATGTATTTATTAAGCTGCTATCGCAACTAATGAAAAGAAATAAGCGAAAGTATTTTTAACGACAAAGAAAACCATAACACCCCCCCCCCCCCCAGTACATTTTCCTATGGTTATTTTTCAACATATGATTTCAGATATGTCTGCAGCAGTAATGCAGCAATAACAACAGATGTATTTGCAACATATCTGAATGCATACTAAGGATGAAAAAATAACTTTTCTAAAGCAATCACTACAGCCATGACAAACAATGTTAGCTACTTACTCCTTCTGACACTTCTGAACCTGACAACAAATTTAGAGCTGGGCGAGAAGAGCTGTTTTTGTGCCTATTTGGTCCAGCCCTATAGAACATGAAATTTATCAGTAATTAGTTAGAGAAAAGTACAAAATGAAAACTATGTCTAGAATGTCAATATCTACACGCATGTTTACTCAAAAAACTAATATCATGACACTTTTATCTATTTACAGTTGTCTTTTCCTCAATTGACAAGACTCCGCTGAACTAAAAAAGCACTAGAATTGTTCTCCCTTGTGTTTAAAAATTTAGATTTTGCAAAGAAACTACTGAAAATTCAAATGTGCTACACAACAAAGGCCAGCTAAGCAATTATTGGACCGAGTAAAAGTATTTAAAAGTACATAAGTAAATATAAAAATAACTAAGCTAAATCCAGTAGATAGGGCCCAGTAATAGATTTTTTTCTGTAAAAGAACAAACAGATTCGAGTATGCCCCGTTCCCGATTCTCATAGCAAGGGCTCATTTGCTCTACCTGGTTATCTCCTTTATACATTTTTTGACAAAAACTGGTGTAAGTAATATGAGTACGAAGATAATATTTTCTATCTGTATGACATGTATTTGTTCGACTCAAGTGGAAGTCAGTTAAATTTTCAAAATATTATTATTTGCTCTTGAATAATACCACGTTTATTTTGGTTGCAAAAACCATTATATAGTGCAGATTTTGTTGCGTCTGCAACTTAGGAGAGCATAGCAGTGGGGGAAAAAATCAAGCTTAAATGAACAACTCCGTATCATAATGGTCAAAATCGTAACACATATATCGTTGGGCCGGGAACTGAATGCATATATCGAATAAGACATGTCTGTTTCTCCTACCACTCCCAAAGGCATGTAATCGACACCAGCCCTAAACATAAGTAGTGTAAAACTACTAGAAAAAGTATGGTTTCTTTCCCTTCGTACCTTAAAAAATCACAGAAAAACGTGCAAAAAGCCACCTTAAGGCATTGTATTTTAGTAGCTTTGACATTACCCCATGTGTGACTTTCTCTACTGGCATCACATTAAGAAGTCTCCGAAATCTCATTCGCCACTTCACATTTATCCAAATTTCAATCACTGTCAGCTTCCCAATACATTATTACGAAGCTATGTAAAACAGTTTAAATGTTAATGGTTATTTTTACGAGTTATTTTGCTATTTTAAGGAGTCGCTTCATATCGGAATTTCCAACAAATGAATCAATATATACTTATATTATATACTTATATTGTTTGTCTTTAAATGCTTACACTTGTAGCCTTGTGGAAACGTTGGAACAAAGGAAATAAATATTGAAACTCGCTATGACGTAAATTGCAGGCAAGATTTATGTTTGCTATTGTTCACAATATTACCGTGTCACACAATATCCACTTAAACCACGTGTATAAGTTATTTTTACTACAAAAATGAAAACCCCTACAGAAAAAAAATGTTGCAAAGAAAGGAATTGTTTTTCGACAGAATGAAAAATTCTTATATGCAAATAGTGTTTTAGCAAAGTTGGACAAGAAAAAAGAACAAATATTTTGAACCCATAAAAAGAGCTAAGGATAGACTTGACATGGAGCATCGAAATGAAGCAGGCTTTTTACTAGTTTTACCAGTACCAGCAATCTCGATAAAGAATACATGATCGATAAAGCTAAGGCTTTTCCTGCAGTCAATATTTCCTTAAATAAATAAAACAATCTAGAGCTAAGTGAATTTCTAATGAAATAATCGCGGCGCCAAACTGTCAATGAGTCAGCGATACGCAAAACATAGGCCAAGTAGGAATAAACTACTCAGGGCACTTTGTACTAGATAAAATTGCCGGAATGCGTATCGAATATAACAATATGACAATACTCTAGTGGTTGTATTTGACAGGGCTCCGTATCTCTATATGGCGCACAACACACAGGCAGTATGTGAAATAATTCAATAAGAAAATCCATTTGTTGATTCGCTTGTGCTTAAGACAGTGTTTTAAAAAGTTTGTGTTCAGATGAAGCAAGATGCGAGAAGAAGGAATTCCTCTAACTGTATGTAAACATTAACGGGTTATTTTCTTCATTCTACTAAATTAAATTTTGGTGTATTTATTCACCTTTTCACTTGAATGCAAAGACAAAACAGGATTCACGTGATAACTATTTCAGAGGTCTACCTCAGAAAAAAAATTACGTACGTTTTCCAACATATACCCCTAAATACAGGTTTAAGGACCTACCAATGACCAGTATTTTGCTTGATTCCGTAGCCAACTTAAGTTCAATTCTGTCTAGAAAATGGCTTTAGTCAAAAAGGCAGTCCAATTCAAATTTGATCACAATTATTTTACGGGACAAGTGACGTCATTTCAGCAACATCACACCATCATTTAGGCTGCATTGTGCGAGGGCAGCATTGACGTCGATATTACTACCATAAATAACTGAAAGGTATGCTCAACGTTCTTTAAAATGGCCTTTTCCGGAAATTGCTACACCAACACTGCTGAATCAACTTCTGGCAAGACGCCTAAAATTCTTCGCCAAAATAATTCGAAAAGGAAAAATCACCCATAAGCTTCTGACCTCCCAGCCCCAAAATAAACGACCACGAGGACGCTTAAGAACAACGTGGCTCAAAAACCTCTACGACCTGTCACGCCTCATGACCACTCAAGCTGTACGACTACCACACGACTAGATAGCGAAAGACTAGTGAAAGTGATGGAAGACGACAACCCTGCTTAGAGGACGTCAAAACAAGTAAAAGTAAGTGCAGCTTGTCTTCCTTCCACCACATACTACTAGTAAGCTGCAACCAATGTACGCTGACGTAATACTGGCGACTGGGTTATATAACCACAAACGCCTTCTACGCCATGTTTCCATTTCCCTTGATGAACCCAATACGCCAAAGGAGTAGGCTTCGAGGTAACTACATCTTATGTCATACAATGCTTTACTACTTTGCGGGAGGCAGTTTTGGCTTCGAGGATACAGAAGTGCTTTAAGACTGTGACGTATTCCATATAAACGTTATTGGAGAGATTGCCAACTAAAGACCCAGATCTCAGAAATTTGTTTTCAGTATCTGATCTTATTTTCATGAATTCATGTCTTAACATGCAGCCACAAAAAAAGTATTGGAGCAGGGGCATCAGATGCAGCTTCTGACAATTTCACTGATGATAACTAACTACTTGATATGGCAAAACAAAGTGCTGAAACAGTGTAACGAGGTGGCTTCAAACATAATCCATACTGCAAACATGGGAGAAGACCACGATATGTTGGACTTATATTTTTTAACTTTGAAAAAGTTCTTGATTGTATGAATAAGCCATAGAAGAATAAACCAAAGGACGTTGAGCTTTTTGCTTAAAACGTTGAACAGTTTTTATTTCGTGTACATATTAACATGAATACATTTGTATTTTCAAAATTATGTCAAAAAAATATAATCTCAAGATCTTAAAATACATTTGTATTTTCACAATTTATCCAAATTAGTCCTGTTTTAACTAATAGTAATTCCCTCATTAATATATTAAGCAAGCATTTTATGAACTAAACAATAAGAATTTTTTGGTACCCCCACCCCACCCCTCAATAACACGATCAAGTTTCATGCGCGGTCGCATAAGGAAGGGGCTACAGTACTACAACTTAAGTCCACATCCAAGTTCAGCTATAATGAACAACAAATGTTCATAAAAATATTGCTACCCTGTACAAATAGGAAAACATCTGTCATATAAAAGCCAAATTAAAAGCAGGGAAATGTCAAGTAAGATTAAAGGCCACGTATAAAAACTGACATTTCTAGAAACAAAAAGTTTAATGGTTAAATTGATCATCATCAGTGACGATGCGCATCTTCTGGGAATGACTTCCATTCTGATAACTAGTTTTTATAAAAAGAAAGTAGCAAGGTCAAATACACGATAAATTTTCCAGACAATTGACAGCTTATATTTTATAGGCGCTTGTCTGTGTCGCCTTATTTTGATCATAATAAATGGCTTCAGCGTGAATATATTACTCATACAAGCTACTACTACAGAATGAGTATTGTGTTCAGTTCAAGAATAGGATGTTGGAGTAAGTCAACAAAAAGATTAAGTCATTTCAAGCTTAGGCTTGGCAAGAAGTCACAGAGAATAAAAGACGAGTAACAAGCACAGTGCGAAAAAATTTAGGGTGTTTGATGTATCGGGAAAATGTTTTCTTTCCACCGTGCTCTCTTAATTATTAGTTACATATCTGATGTAAATAAGAATCTAATTGAAAAGCGACTCTATCTTACGCAACATTGTGCTTGTCTGTCTTGCTTCCTTTTAACTAGGTATGCTTAAAATATTTTAAGCATACAAAAAAACAATAAGAACTACTGTACCTCGATGAGCTACGTCGGTTTCTTCCTCGTGTAAAAGATCCTCTATTATCGTCACTATAGTCTGATCGATTGCTATCGAAACTACCAATGGAAGACGATCTTTTGGCTCTGGTTTGATGAAAATCTAGATAGGAAAAGGAAAGAGCAAGCCAGCGAAAATGTAAGCACTGTTTAGTTTAATTCTCAAAATATTGTAAGTGTAGTTATAAAATGATTATAAATACCTGATGACATACACAGATTTCCACAAATTGTCGATGCTAACCTTGATATCTAGGTCATATTTTACTGGTGATTTGATGGTAAAAGGTCAAAGGTTAGATATCAAACACTTAACTACTTACCTTTCCACCACAACTGTACCTAACATTTTAAGGCGACACTGTCGAGATAGAATTTGAGCTACTACATGGTTTTACATTTTCCCATTCATTCGTCCCATTTCAGGTTGATTAACATTTCAAATATATATCATTCCTAATCTGCCTTCACCTTGCCTGACATTGGTAGCTCCTCCAGCTCTTTCTTTAGCAAAAGGTCATTTTAAAGTTAAAATTATCTCTTTCTGATATTACGCAATATCAGTTTGCTAAATTCCTCCCTCTTTATAATCGTCCATTGACCCATTGACTACATCTTCATGACATAGTATCAAGATTCTGTTTATCAAACCCGTGGGGCGATAAACGGCATACCATGAAATGTATTCAAAAAATTATGCAAAAAGTTGCAAAATTGTAACTGGTGAACATATCTGTTAATCGTCATGAAAAAGTACTCTCATCAACTGTTTTTCTTACATAGGTTTTACAAATAATAGTTAAATAATAAGGTATATCATCAATGTGGGTTTTTTCCCAATACTACCGTATACTAAAGAGTGTAAGACGAAAACAATTAAAAGACTCGAAAACGTAAATAAAATATTGACAGCAAATCCCACTGTCATCTGATGAAACTATCAGTGAAAGATGCCAATCGGAACACCTGATAAACACATGCAAAGGCCACAACCTTCGCCTTTGATTGTGATCATCTACACAAAAGATTTCAAGAAGGGATAACAAGAGGAAACGACTTCCCAAAAGATATTATGGTTACTGATACTACTTACTTCATGATGGGTATGCGGACCAGGAGGCCTTAGGACATAAACGTTTCAGGTCAACCTTGGGCAAGGTGTAGTAACTGTTAAGCCTATGGAATGCTTGTGCGATTCTACAATGGGGCCTGTTGGACAACATCAAACATGAAACGACTAAGAGTGAAGACCCTAGGTCTATGTGTAACTAGATGGACAGGAAGCGGTGACATAATTTTAGACGACTACAGAATTACAAATTCAGGAGGTGAGAAGCACAAACAAGTAGCCTCTATCCCTTACTCAACCGCCGCTTCCAGTATTATAGGCTGATATACACTCTCTAGTCCTATTAATAAAGATTAAAGGAAAACCTTTCAACATATCCATCAACAAACATATGCTCCAAAGACAGCCAGTTCAGATGAACAAATTGATGAATTCTACGACACTCTTGAAAAATCCAAAGAACTCTGTAAATCTCAAGAATTAACAAAACTGTGGGAGATTTTAACGCCAAAGTTGGAGATCAGCCAGATAGGGCAACGGTTGGATTGTATGTACTCGGGAAGGAGAATGAAACAGGTCACAGACTAATGCGATGGTGCAAAGAAAATTGTCAAATGATTGCAAATACGTTTTTTCGGCAAAATCTAAGATGTTTACGGACGTGGCGAAGCTCGGGGAATAACGTGGAAAACCAAATTGACCAAGTTATGACCGACCAACGATTTCGAAATGCAGTAAGTCAATGCAAAGCCTATCCCGGGGCCGACTGTGGAAGCGACTACATCCCGGTTTTATGCAAGATGAAATTCAAGTGCAAACGTATAGCAACCCCAAAGGCTACGAACAAGCTTCAATATGAGCTTCTCCGAACAAAACCTGGATTGAAATTTTCTTATGAAATTACAGTAACAGATTCCAAGAACTTCGAAATATAGAAGATAAAAAGACGGATACCTTCAAGGAAGTCTTGGTCATCACGGTTGCAGAATAGTTACCAAAAAATGGAAAAAGAAACGGCAAAAATGGATGAAGTAAGAGATTTTAGATCCCATGGAAGAAAGACGTCAGCACTTCGATCGCACCAGTCAAGAATATCAAAGACCTAATAGCGAAATAAATCGAAAATATAGAGGTCAAGGATGAATGGCTTGATGGGTTGTGTGACAAAGCACAAGCAGATTTTGATAACCATAACCATAACATTTAAAAACATATTGACGATATTGTAGGGAAAAAGCGACGCTCATCCTCAGGATGCATCAAACCCAAGGATGGGACTGTTATCCTAGAGAAAAAAAAATTTTGTTGAGGTGGAGTGAATATATTAAGGATCTATTCGATGATAGCAGAGGAGATAAACCAACAATCAGGAAATCTATCGAATGGCCCACCTATCATGAAATCAGAAATCGAAGCAGCATTTAAAAAGTTGAAACATGGTAAAGCACCAGGCCCGGATAGTATTGTTACTGAACTTATGATGGCAGCAGGCGATAGCGGCAAATAAAAATTAACAGAAATAATTAACGAAATCTACGACAGCAGAATAACACCAGATGATCTCACAAAATCAATTTTCATAACTCTTCCCAAGACGCCCGGCGCAACAGAATGTGAACTTCACAGAACTATAAGTTTGATGAGTCATATGACAAAATTAATTCTCCGAATAGCAATGATGCATGCACGGTCAAAAAACATCCCAGAAATTGGTGAAGAGCAGCGTGGCTTCATGAGACAAAGGCACAAGAAACGCGATTTTTATGTTATGGACATTAAGTGAACGTGCTATCGAGGTCCAACAAGATTTATAGATATGTTTTCTAGATTTCAATAAAGCATTTGAAAAGGTTAAACAAGTCTTAATGGATATAATACAAAACGTAGATTTAGACGGGAAGGGCATTAAAGTTGTCGAAATCTCTATTGGGAGCAGACAACATGAATCAGAAATAACAGAGAAATAAGCAGATACACACCAATAAAAAAGGTGTCAAACAAGGATGCATATTCTCAACAGATTTATTCAACTTTTACAGTGAAATTATTCTCAGAGAATTGAAGGAACACAACGTTTTTATTGTTGGAAGCTAAAACGTAAATAATATAAGATATGCCGACGATACAACACTAATCGCAGGGTCTCAAAATGACTTACAAGCATTAATAAACAAAGTAGTTTTAGAGAGTAGTAAGAAAGAACTTGCCCTGAAACACAAGAAAACTCAATGCATGGTCATTTAAAAAGATGTAGCAAGGAAAGTTTGTTCAGCAATGATAAATAACGAACAAATAGAGCAAGTAGATAAATTCCACTATTTGAGTAGCATAATTAAATCTGATGGTAGATGTGATGAAAACATAAAACGTAGGGTTGGTATAGGGAAAGATGCTTTCGGAAAGCTCCGGCGTATCATTACAAATCGAAAGTTAACAATAGAATTACGAAAAATAATCATTTATAGCTATGTAATACCTGTTTTGACGTAAGAAAGTGGATGCAAGATTATGAGCGAAATAATGAAAAAAAAGGATTGAAGCAGCAGAAATGTGGTTCTTCCGTCGCATGTTAAAAACCTCCAATTTACACTACGTTAAGCAGAAAGAACTCTTTTAGGTCTGTTTCTAACAACATACTTGAAATTCAAACTATTTATTTCGAATGCATTACGATGATACATTTACTGGTTTCAATTCATTGTATGAAAGAACCCTTGTCAAAGATGGTTTCGAGATCGCCCTATTAAACCGGTGTAATCTGAAAGCATGAAATGTCGAATGGAATTTCGGGCCTACGTTCGTCTTCTCTGCCAAAACACAAGGCATTTATCAAAGGATATCAAAATCAACATCCTACATTAAAAAACAGTAACATGAAAAATCTATGAAAAAATTGTTATTACCTCTAGAGGAACCCATCCGCTTTGAAGATGGTGGTCGTTGAATTCCAGCCTTGTTATTAGCAGGTGTATATTTTCTCTCAGAAGAAAGCGATCGTTCCCTACTTCTTAAATGCTGTTGGACTGGTGTTCTTTTCCTCCTAGACCTAGATGAGCAAAGTTAAAACAAAAAAAAGTGAGGAGGAACGGAGAGAGAGCGAGAGAGAGAGAGAGAGAGAGAGAGAGAGAGAGAGAGAGAGAGAGAGAGTGAGAGAGAGAGAGANTTGTATCCTTTTCAGTAAATAACAAATTTCGTAAGATTATTTTTTATTCCAATTTACGACTACAATAAATTCATATTAATTATTACATTAATACCATATACTCAATCTGCAAACAGTACCGTTCCGCCCTTTGTGGGCTCATCAGTGCACCACAGAGTTTCTGAGACATAACTCTCTGGCCATGTTGCAGGGGCAAACACAACCTAAAGAGTTACTGTGGGATCCTGTCAGAGTGCTCAAACTACGCAAGCGCAGTGAGCTCCGCATTACGCAAGCAACAGGTCCCCGAATCTCAGAGAGAGTGCTCATAATATCATATATAATTATTTACTATTTTTAGATTAAATATAACATTTTCTAAGATCCGTGTTCTTCGTCAGTACAAATATTCTGTTGATTCGCTGCAAATAAGAGCATATTCTGGAAGCCAACAACAGGTTCTCGTTAACCTTTTTTAATGACTGTGCAATTTCATTAACTTTAGAAAACGCCAATTATGAAGATTCCACATTTTTCAAAAAATAGGATAGAGGTTAACTCATATTATCCTCTGGTTCCAATTCTAAGTTCATGCAGGTGGATCAAGAAAGCAAAACGGAACAATGAATCCCGGTAAAATCTAACAAAAAACCCCCACAACAGTACCTTTGCGAGGAAATGATTTCTTGTTGTCTTCTTTGCTTTTCTTTGATGTATCTTCGTTGGAAGTCAAGGTTAACGAACAAAATATGATACAGACGTCAAAAATCAGTATTTAATTAGACCATGATAAAACCAACATGAAACTACTGCAATTTTGCACCAACAATGCTAAACAAATCAATTTTTCAGAACAATGCCGTTGTTGTGCTAAGGTTTGCAAAATAATGATTGTAATGGAAAAAACATGGTACACAAACACAAACATATACATATTTATATACGTACTTATATGTAAATAATTGTATCAAAGTTTTGACTTAATGTGCGGAAAGTGCCATGATTGAATTACAGTTATAAGAAGTAGTAGGGGTTCGAGTGGGTAGCAGTTGGGGTGGTACCTGGCAGATGACAAAATTTCAATTTTAAGTCTTGTAGACTTTGAATGTACTTTTTGCAACTTTAAGGTGGGGAAAAAAGGGGGTGCTAGGGTGTAAGATAGGTAGGCAAAGTCTGGTACTACAAATGTCACTGCTTGACCATCAAAAAATCTAATCCATCACGTGTTCATTTCCTTCAGTATCTGACCTTGGGCAGGGTAAGGAGCCCTTGCGTGAAAATTGTAGAAAGATTTTTCTATCTAGGGAAAAAGTTTGGTTTGGACATAGGCGTTAATCAGACGAAGGATGCAATAATGAAGGTATCAAAGGAGCAAGTCAGAAACTCGCCTCAAGCAGCCAAGACACAAAACTGTCATTAAGATTTAAAAGTACAGCAAGTTAAATGGCTTTTTCCTTGTTACAATCTCGAAGATGCCTGGCTGAAAGATTCAGGTGAGAAGTCATGTTCTACGATATCTTTGGAACCGGCTAAACTTTCATCCAGAAGGCAACAATGGTCAGTTAATTTTCCTATTTAAAAGTTGGGGCTCAAACTGATTCTTCGTTCGTACTTATATAATAGTGCAAGATTACGGTCCGAAGAATACTCCGATCATAACCCATCACAAAAACATATGATCCTTGTACATAGAAACCCACAACAAAAGCATTACCCCAGACGAAACAGAGGTAAAAGGGATCATGAAATACACAGAGCGAAATTGTAATGTTTGAATTAAGATAGATGAAGTTTACAAACACTACTATTATTATTACTATTATTGTTGTTATATTTATCAGGATGTTTATGTTAAGTTGAACAACTATAGTCTATGCCAGCCGTACACAACAGGTTTTCGGGTGTCCTAAACTTTTCGTAGGTCTGTAAGATTTTTCTCAACATCCTCGACTAGTCTGGCAGAGCAGATTTCTGTAAATTATTATAAAATGTGCGTTTTCCCTTGGATCCCCACCTCCCAATTTACTTTCATGCTTGCTGGAAAATATGCCAGGCAACTACCACTAATAATAATAATAAAAAACTCTAAATAGACACAGAGGTAGAGTTAAATCACTGATTTCGGCTTATAAAACTACATATAATTGTGGAAACTTTATGTATGCCTCAATAGCTTCGGTACCCGTAAGGCAGAACGAGTCTAGGGTTTCTTTTCCACCAATCTACCGAAGTCGAGAATCTGCCATATACCAGGGCGAGCATAATGACCGGACAAGCAAAAAACCAGTTTTACCAATATGGTATGCACTAGCAACCACAAACCCCGTGAATAAATTACTTTATTGATATAAATAGGAGTCAACGAATCATTTTGTGAATATTTTCAAACATTTATCTACAAAATATAATAAAATACAACTTAAGTTATATATATATATTTACAAATATTGTGATGTTTTACAGAAAATAATGATAAGTGATCAGGAAAACACTGACTACAACTTTATTGTCAATGTCTTGCTTCTGTATTCATCTTTGGTGTTAATTTGGGGGTTTAAGTCTCTAATCCATAAATTACTTTAGTTATTTAGTTTTTATGTCTAGGTCCACTGTCAACGTTAAACAGCATTTCAATACAGCAAGTTCATCTCAGGCTACTGGGCTTTCGTACATGCATTGAAGATGCACCTCCTCAAGCTCGTAATCTTAAAAAACGACATGGTGAGCAGGTATATGCTTCTTCCAACTTATATTTCTTCCCGATACTTCTACGATACCAATTTTGTGGTTTCGAACTAAAAACATCGTTATCAACATAAAAACCCCTTTGGATTTCAGCAGTGACTAGTAGTCTATTTACCTCTGGTTGAAAAAGGTAGTAATTTTATCAATTCCCATCTAGAAAATTAAACAAATATAATTATATCACTCTACAATTATATCTTTTAAATTACTTATCACCAAAACTCTATATTGATAGCCATTCTTGACAGAGTCGGGTTGGATTCATTTATGTCTAAAAAATTACATGTGGTTAGAAACCCTCCTTTCTCTATTGAGCAAGAATGTTTTTAGATTTACTGGGAAAAGTATCGGCCACAGCCATGTGTTTTGAGTTCTTTTTCCTAATTACAAATAAATAATAATGAGTCTTGTGGATTACGTTACAGATCCTTTAACTCTTAACTATGAAATCTTTGGGATAAAAGTATTTCATCTAATAACTAAAACATAACATGGGGGGAAGGAGGCACCAAATAAAGAATACGACTTAAATTAGACCTGGCTGTATTTTGGTTGAAATCCCAATAAAACATATACAATTTAAAACAATCAGTGTGCTTTGACTATCTCAAATAGATACAGTACTAGTCTACGGGGGAAAGAACTTACGAATTTTGTCGAGTGAAAAGTAACCTAAAAGATTGAGCTATGTCTGAGCTGATTAATATAAGCATCAGTGAAGATGAAAAATGACATAACAGTGCAAGGTGCACTAAAACCGATTTCAACCAGCAGCTATGGTTTTCATTTCTATCTCTTGTACCGACTGAACTACCACAAGAACATTGTTTCTACATCTTTCTTCATTGCCAATTTTTTGTACCAGTAAACGAAAAAACATATTAATTAATATGGCTCAGAAGGATACGCAGTTGGATCAAATCTACCATAACCTGCAAGAAAAGAAAACAGTTACGCTATATAAAAAAAAATTACCAACTGGTCATGGTAAATTTTATGTTCCAGTTAATCAGAACAAGTTTTAGGTTACCATTTTTCACTAAAAAAGAGCGAGTTGACATCACTGCAACAATTAAACCATAGCTAAAACAGGCACGGACAAATGTTTACTGTTAAACATAAAAAACAGGTATGAAAAAAATTTAAGTTAAGTTTATACTAAACTCATAGTATTTAACATAGCACTTGCCACTTTCATAGTGCCAAACAAAATCTTTGTAAGAAAAAGAGATGGCATATTTATTTAATCGGCATGTTTTATTTCACGTCGTCAAATGATTTTTCCCCCTTTTAGTTACTGGTTATGTTATGTAGAGGGATTAAACATATTTTTCTTTTCAGGTTTCACTGTGAGTCTTAGTACATTATTCTAGTGTACTACTCTTATTCCAATATTTAAATGCTCATATCATAAGCTAAAATTCTGGTATTTAGGAGGAGCCGGGAGGAACGTCGAGGGCCGATTTAACCACTTGTCAAAAAAGGCCCAAATTTTCAATCGGTAATTGGAATGTCAGAACCACAGGAACGCTCATTTAGGCTGTTCAGAACTCTAGTAAAAACTTTTGTGGTGTACGGGTGCGAAACATGGTAGAGGACCAAAGGAGACGACAAGAAGCTAGATGTCGTCCAGACCAAATGCCTGAGGCGAATTTTAAGGGTAGACTGGCAAGAATACACATGAAACGAGGTCGTATTGGAGAGACCCAGGGTAGAAAGCATGAGAGGCGAAGTAAGAAGAAGGAGGGGGAAGTATATCAGCCACATCCTGAGAAGAGAAGGCAATGACCACTGTGTAACAGCCTTGACCTTGGCCCCTGAGAGAAGAAGAAAACGTGCAAGACCAAAAACCACCCGAAAAAACTCAGGTTGGTGAACGGAGATCTCAGAACGAGGCACGTGCTACAGCCACTAAAAGTCCTGCGTAGAGGCAGAGTGTGGAGGCCTTATGTGCCACTTGGCACGACGTGGATAGGTAAGGTACGGTGAGGTAATTTCCTGCATAGGCATAGAGGTTTGAGGAAATACCGTATGGATATAACCTCTACTTATGCCAACTCCAAGCAGTTTTATCCGGTTTTAACTACCACTGACAGATCTATGGAATTTTGAACTTTTCTGAGACATTTATCAAAATATTGGTTGGTAATTTACACCTTACTACGGATTTGTGGTAGAGCCCATTGTATCTCCGAAGGTGTATCTTAGAATCTTATTAAAACCAAGAGATTAATTCCTAGACCAGTTATAGGTACCCTGTGATTGTATCGTAGAGTGACCTAATGAAAGAAAGGAACAAATACAAGAGAATGATTGCAAAAAAGTCGCAGGAATTTGAAGAACTGTCTGAACAGGTAATGCATTTGTTAAGCTTGATTTGGCTTAGATGTATGTGAAGAAATATATAAAATAAGAAATGCCTTCAATCCCACTAAGTACGTTAATTTATAGAGATTAAAAGATACGTGATTGAAAAATATACTTTAAACTTTTTTTTATATTATATATGTATATATGTATTTTCATAGGGATAAAGCAGACGGGTCGATTCAAAATCAATGTCCAATCAATGTACATAAGATTCTTAGGTAGATAGATAGAGAGAAAGATAGATGGATACATGGATAGATAGATGAACGGAGATCTTGGAATGAGGCATGTGCTACAACCACTAAAAGTCCTGCGTAGAGGCAGAGTGTGGAGGCCTTATGTGCCACTTGGCACGACGTGGATAGGTAAGGTACGGTGAGGTAATTTCCTGCATAGGCATAGAGGTTTGAGGTGATGCAAAATCAATATGCATAGATAATTAGATAGATAGATAGATAGATAGATAGATAGATAGATAGATAGATAGATAGATAGATAGATAGATAGAAAGATAGATAGATAGATAGATAGATAGATAGATAGACAAAAAATTAGAGGGACAAAGAAAGGCATTTTCTCACACTAGCCATGTAGTCAGTGACGTAAACAAGAACAGTGGTCCTGTGTCCGGCAAGGAGGGCTTTTAAGTAAAAAGAAAGTCTAATTTTTTAATCTGCATCTCAAAGAAGTTGCATACATTATCAGTTAAGATATCTAGTCGACTTACTCGGTGATGGAGTTCTGCTTCGTCTTCCTATCGAAGTTATTGGAGATGGCCTCTCTCTTGAACGCTCTCTTGAACGTTCTCTCGATCTTGAATTTAGATGAGATCTGGGTGGAACGTTATGAACTGGTGTAAATTTTGCCCTACGGAGAAAAATTTAACTCAAAATGATGAACAATAATTTAAAAAAATAAAGGTGTTTTCAGTTTATCAGGTCCATTAAAAAGATGTACCTTACCTGACGAATTCTCGGGCAATGGAAAAACCATTCTACTTTAACTAAGGCATTCAAATTAAAACCGTATTACCGCGAAAGTCGAAGCCAGGCTGTCTCTTCGTTGTAGCTAGGACTACTGTCAGACCATTGGTAGGAATCGAATATCAATCAGTTGACCACTTAAAGCAGGTATGAAGTTAGTGTATTTCCTTGCAGTACTCCTCAATGAAAAATAAATGATTCGGTTCTTTCATCAATGCCTTTAGCAGCCAAAGTACTACCTTGATACACAATTAGGATGCCTTGGTGATGGGTTCCAGAATTCGAAATAGATAGTACGTGGAAAAAAAATTCAATATTGACTGGATAAAATTTTCTAAAGAAGTCGATAAAAAAAGTAAGTTTGGCTATTGTGCTCATTTAATCTCTTCAATTATGTGTCTTAGAGCTCTGGTCCCTGTAGGGATATCACGTCTACCTTGACCATATAACAGTCTATATGACTAGTAATACAATTAAGTAATAACAAATTGTAAATTCCTTAAGTTGGAGCAAATCACATCTGGTTTGTTATTTTCGTTTGTTTGGATGTAAAACCGAATAAGTGTATTCAGCGAAAATTGGTTCTTTCCAGTGCGATACGAGGTTTCCATCACAACCAGTTGATTTTTACAGCGTTTAATTGCATGTCAAAATATACTTATATCTGAAAATTATAGGGTAATTTGCTTTATTCATGAAATTCTCTGGTCTCCAAAGTAAATTGTTGAAGTTTCCGTAACAGGACTTTTTTCTTTATTTATTATTTGTTCCTCTAGGACAGTTAAAAACTCATCTTTTAGTTCATAAACTCCCTATGAGTTTTCCGTGTGGTGAAGTGGGATTTTTACTCAGGTTTAATTTGTGGTAATCGTATTTTCGCTTTATACACGAATGCAGAATTTTAGTATATGGGTTCTCAATATCAGTAAGACGGGAGTGCCTTGTCAAAGAACTGCGGTTGGTACTAACGACGATTTACATGATATTGAATAATTTGCAAGTGTAATATTCAGGATTCTGTAACTGTTGATCACTTAACCTTTTGAACTTATGTGCGAAAATGTAGGTGTTTGTTAATTTAGAAGAAAACAAGTCCTTTGTAGTACTTTAAGGCTTGTGGGAGTGCCTGAAACCCAAAATTATCACAGGGTAAGATCTATTATTCGGCTACTATTGTAATAAAACTCGGTCGAAATAACAGCCTTGTTGTCGTTTCATGGTCAGAAAATATATTACTGTTCTCGGAACGCCTCTTAGCTAAAAAACCACAAACTTCACAAAAAAAATTTGATGACACATGCTACGCTCTTCAAATCGTTATAAAGCATAAAAGCCCATTTCCTTGGGGTAAGTCCTCAAAAATGTGAAATCAGAATCAGTTTTACTATTACCAGTGAAGTTGTCTACTTAACCAACTTTAGGCTTCTAATCAATAGACAAATTATTAAAAAACATAATCAAAACTCTGGCATTAACAATGGGTCTGTAGAACAGTCATCAGCAGTTATGCCGGTTACACATTGTCCAATAAAATATTTAGATTCCATAATTCTTACATTCAGATAGATTCTGAATTTAATCTTTGGCATTAAAATATCTTGCCAGCTATTTACTTTAACTGTTGAAAAACTCTTAAAAAAGTCAAAATCAGAGGTCAGGTAGCCATTAGAGATTACTCAAATTTAATATTATTACCATCTCACTCCGCATAAAATACTTTATATGACAATGGCAATTGTCAATCGATTTTCAATTTAATAGCCAATCAAGTGAGAAAACAGGTGTAATCACACTTACCATGTGACACGTAATCTACTACTGAAGGTCACAAAACATCATAGGTTTATTTCAAAGATAAACTCTTCATTACAATTTCTCCTAGCTATACCCCAGGTCTCTTGCCTCTCCGCGGTCAAGATGAGATAACCTAGAAATAACTAAACTGATCTTGGCATATAAAAGACCTACGAATACAAGTCAGAGCTGTCTTTTTGACACCATGAAATTTAATAAATAGAATATTTGATATTAATATTACCACTACTATTATTATCTACTTTGGAAAAAACAGAACATAGCTTTCTAACGGAATGGAAAACCCTGTATTCCACAAAACAAAAAACCAATATTTTAACAGCATCACTAAAAATGTTTGTAGAATGTGTAAACTATGACTATCAGTTGTGATGATACAGTTAAGACTTTGCAATCATTTGATGGTGTGAGCACGAAGCTCCTTCAACGTTAAAACATATACACTAACACACACAAAAACAACCTATTAACTGCGTACACATTTTAATAAACACAAAAACAACAAGAACTCACGCTCGTTTCATCATAGAAAGCTCCTCGGTTAAACTCTTGCATCTTACACGAAGATTTCGTTCGTTTGCCTTGAGTTGTTGAAACTAAAAATGTTAAACAAAAATTATCTTTGTAAATTCAACAACAAGACTTTTATTTCCACAGTATTTTATTCAGAATTTAAATGCTATCAAAGTGTTTCGCTGAGAGGAGAACATTCAGACAGAAAACCCGTGCAAAAATAGTAAAAGGTGCTTTACTGCTATTCTTGTGTGTCAACTGTAATGTTTACCAACGTCTTCACAATAAATTACGAAAAAAAACCTATACGATGTTTTCTCATAATCGACCTGTTTAATTTTCACTGATGGTCATCCAGAATGTCATTGATAAACCTACCACTAGTCTATATATATATATATATATATATATATTAAACGTACGTTTTTGCTTTTTGATTCCCATCAACTCTACCAAACAAGACTATAACGTAAAGACACACCCATGCTATAAATATGAATATGAACATTAAATTGAAAAAATACGAGAGAAAACCTTTAAGATTAAAACATTTTGTATTGGTGATACTAAAGTCAACATTTGGTCTAAAACTATAGATATAAGAACAAAATATACGTATCATCGTTCATGTTAAGTTAGTTTATATTACTATATATATATTATATATAACACAAAGAATAATGTGGTAATGCTCAACTTCTTCCTGTCCATATACAAAAATTGCATGTCCGCATATCTATCCGCATATCTATCCACTTACTTATCCATCTACCATCCATCCATCTATTTATTTATCTGTCTATCTGTCTATCTTTCTGTCTATCTATCTATCTATCTATCTACCTATTATCTAATCATCTATCTTTTTAATTATCTATGTATATTGATTTTGCATCACCTCAAACCTCTATGCCTACGCAAATAATTGCCTCACCTTACCTTATCTATCCACGTCATATCAAGTGGCACATAAGGCCTCCACACTCTACATTAACGCAGGACTTTTAGTGGCTGTAGCACATGCCTCATTCCAAGATCTCCGTTCATCTATCTATCCATGTATCCATCTATCTTACTCTCTATCTATCTACCTAAGAATCTTATGTACATTGATTTTGAATCGCCCCGTCTGCTTTATCCCTATGAAAATACATATATACATATATAATATAAAAAAAAGTTTAAAGTATATTTTTCAATCACGTATCTTTTAATCTCTATAAATTAACGTACTTAGTGGGATTGAAGGCATTTCTTATTTTATATATTTCTTCACATACATCTAAGCCAAATCAAGCTTAACAAATGCATTACCTGTTCAGACAGTTCTTCAAATTCCTGCGACTTTTTTGCAATCATTCTCTTGTATTTGTTCCTTTCTTTCATTAGGTCACTCTACGATACAATCACAGGGTACCTATAACTGGTCTAGGAATTAATCTCTTGGTTTTAATAAGATTCTAAGATACACCTTCGGAGATACAATGGGCTCTACCACAAATCCGTAGTAAGGTGTAAATTACCAACCAATATTTTGATAAATGTCTCAGAAAAGTTCAAAATTCCATAGATCTGTCAGTGGTAGTTAAAACCGGATAAAACTGCTTGGAGTTGGCATAAGTAGAGGTTATATCCATACGGTATTTCCT
>RDPX01000007.1:904102-921999 GCA_003991215.1 Morbakka virulenta | reverse complement strand
CCCGTCTGCTTTATCCCTATGAAAATACATATATACATATATAATATAAAAAAAAGTTTAAAGTATATTTTTCAATCACGTATCTTTTAATCTCTATAAATTAACGTACTTAGTGGGATTGAAGGCATTTCTTATTTTATATATTTCTTCACATACATCTAAGCCAAATCAAGCTTAACAAATGCATTACCTGTTCAGACAGTTCTTCAAATTCCTGCGACTTTTTTGCAATCATTCTCTTGTATTTGTTCCTTTCTTTCATTAGGTCACTCTACGATACAATCACAGGGTACCTATAACTGGTCTAGGAATTAATCTCTTGGTTTTAATAAGATTCTAAGATACACCTTCGGAGATACAATGGGCTCTACCACAAATCCGTAGTAAGGTGTAAATTACCAACCAATATTTTGATAAATGTCTCAGAAAAGTTCAAAATTCCATAGATCTGTCAGTGGTAGTTAAAACCGGATAAAACTGCTTGGAGTTGGCATAAGTAGAGGTTATATCCATACGGTATTTCCTGCTGTTACTGGTTAAGCAAAGCACCTCACCAGCATTTTATTTTAATAAACTGCAGTGAAATAATTAACTTTACATTAAGTCTGAAAACAAGCTCACAAGCAACCGTTTTCCTTAATAAGCATCAGCCTTCCCAAAATACGTCTTTGTTTTATGGGGAACCCGTAATAAGCTAGCATTAATATGGATGGGACCATTGATTACGCAAAGTAACAAGCAAGCTCTGTCACAAAATAATTCTATTATAATCAATATATTTGTAGACTATACTTTCACATTGCTTCTAGCATGGTTGGGCCACTATGCATAAAAATACAACACGATAAAAACTAAGTGTAAAAAGAACATAAAACCAAACTATTGGAGGCAAAAAGAATTCCTGTCTATGTTCAAATCCCAGAAAGAAGAATGCTTTATTTAACATAAGCGAGGAAAATTTTCTTAATTTTCAAATGTCCATACATCTTCATGGGAGTAAAAATACTCTATGGTATAAAATAAAAAGGTCGTTTGCATGCACATATATCTTTGCATTCCACTGTTGAAGTCCAGTACAAGATTGTGCCCTTGTTTTTGGTCAAATAAATAAAACAGTCAATGAGGTCTTCAAATTCAAATAAAAGTAATCATTACGGGAAAGCAGATGAAGCCAAATTGTACATCATGAGGGCTTTAAAGTGTTTGCAAATGACATAAATGTTCTCCATAAAATAGCTGCTATTTCTCTCCAAAAACCTAAAATAAATAAACCCCTTGACATCAGAGGCGACCGACACTTTACTTTGGGTGAATGTGTAGACCTACAGAAAAGTGGGATCGCTAGTGGATCGCTAGCTTGGTCGTCTTGGCTAACATCTTTAGCGTAAAACTAATCTAAATAACCATCATAAATCATAACATAAGATGACGAAATTACGATTACGATAACAATTTCTTCGTTGTTAAAAAGGATGATAGAAAATTGTTCCAGTAAAATTAAATGAATAAAGGAAATGCTTGGAGGTGTTACAAATAATTAATATAATAAAAGTTTATGTTTCCTGTGAGAAGCTATTGTGTGGTATCAAGAACTAGCTGAGGAATTTTCAATAGATCTTTACAATATTCTTATGAAGATTAATGAGTATTCGAACACAAGCACATCGGTGGGTTTAAAGCTACCCTTTAACACCTGAAGAACACCATGTCATTTGTACATAAAAGAGAGTTAGACTCAAAAAACCCCAAAATATAGACTGAAAAGTTTTTTAGACACAGTTTGTTGTCAATTATCCAATCAAGAAATAACATGACGTAATCAAGCCATCAAGTCCATATTTTCATCTATGGAGCACTACACTATCTTCTTCTTTTCCTTCGGTCTTCTTCCAACTTCAATTTGGACCGGCCCCTCGGCATTTATTCTTCCACAAGTTTCTATTGTTCGCATCGTCCTCTTCAGCGCCAACTGTGTTCATATCAATCTGCACTCTGTCTCTCCACCTCAACTTCTGGCGCCCTCTACTTCTTTTTCCAATTACCTACTGATGGAACACTTGCTTCACAATACTTTCCTCCTCCCTCCTCAGTAGCTGTCCAAACCAGCGGAGTCTGGCCTCTTTAGCCTTCCTCCCCACTTCGACTACTTCAGCATGCCTTCTAAAATCTGTACTTGTTCTGTGCTCCCACAGAGATACTCCAGTAATCCATCGCACCATCCTCAACTCTGTGGGTTCCAGCTTCCTCTCTTGTGCTTTCTTCAGTGGCCACGTTTCAGCTCCATACAGCATAACAGGTCTGATGCCCGTCTTATAGAAATAGCTCTTGAGATGGATTGGCACCTTTTTGTCGCAGAAAACTGCACTACTCTCAGACCATTTCCTACAGGCATTCCCAATTCTTGTCTTGACTTCTTCCTAACAACCTATACTATAACCTACGCACAAACGAAAAAAATAAGAAGGGGGTATCCACACTGTTTCACCATGTATAGAAATAATAATGTGAAATGTTACTAAATAACTATCCAGAGAAGAATTTTTATTATTTTATTAACACAAAAACAACATGATATGACGCGACCAAGTTAGTGAGACACCTATTATAGTATGTAATTTTTATAAAATCTTATTGTTCTGGTATTAGCCTCTTACTATTTTGTCGCAGACTGCTACTTAGCTGAAGCCTATTTAATACTGCTTCCATGCATGTATCAGTTGCTTTATGAAATATATTAGTGGAAGTACAAATCAAGTTACAAAACTGAATTAATTCAATTCCAAAACAATAAATAAATTTTAGGCTACACATTTCGGGTAAAAACCATCAAATTTGTTTAACAGAATGCAAAGTGTTGTCTAATTTTTGTAACTTACTTCTAGATTTTGAACCACTTTCCTCATTACTTTCACTTCTTTTGCTATCGTTCCTTTGCTGATACTTTGTAAATCGTTTCTACTGCTTTCTAATTGTGATAGCAGTAAATTTCTTTCCTCCATAACCTCTTTAAGCCTACAAATAAATATAAGAAAAAATTGTCTTTGATATCAATTCAACACATGGTCAAATTAAGACCATGTAAAAATGCAAAACACAATCATGGGAATTTTCTTGCCTTTTCTTAGGCTGAGGGAGCAGTTAGGAGCTCAAGTTCCAAAATGACAACAGTATAGATGCAATGCCCTACTAATGCTTTATAGACATGGCTTCGGGAGAAAGATATAAACAAACACCACAGAGAAAACCTACCTCCATTGGCTAACACTTAGCAATCACTTCAGTGAAAGGGAAACCAAACATTCAAACAGGAAACTGGTAAAAAAATTTATGTCCATTGATAATCGCAAGCTTAGTCTAGGTACCAATAAAAGTGAAAACCCAGTAGAAACCTCAATCAATAATAAATTCAATATCAAGCTGAAGAATCCAATCAAGCTTCAAATCAATGACAATCAAATTCTTTCGATTGTTCAGGTAATAGGCTATGATGTTTAACTCTTACTGGAAATGCGATACGATCTCAGTTTATGAAAAAGGGCTGAATGCTAAACTTTTCCAAACGCCTTGGAGATAAATGTCAACGGAAATAGCCTTTGCTTTGCCCAAATGGTAGAGTGTACTAAAGTGTCGCCAAGTGATGACAGTGAATTCTGCTATGGATCGAGATTTTCGGGTGCCATGTTGCATATCGAAGAAGTGATGGTAGGACTCAAAGTCCAAGACCATGTGATATTCTCTTAATCGTCAAAACAAACTGCTGCAGATAGGGAGAAAACTGACACGGCGATTGTTATGTTATGATCAGTCTCTAGAATTTCTAAAGACAGCAAAAACAAATAGGTGTTTCTAACAGGAAGAAAAGCGGGATTCAAAATGGCATTTAATTACGAGTCCTGAAGTGACTGAATAAAGCTACAGTAAACAACCGCTTATCGTTAAGGGTAATTCCGCTGTCCAAACTGGCGTGCAAAATGACTGCAGTGCGCTACAACTGCATACGCAGGCGAGAGCCAGGTTGAAAGATGGGAGATGCTGAGAATTGATATGAGTTGGTAACAAGACAAAGGCCAAGCGAAGAAGGACTATGATTAACTGGGGAACAAATATCTTAAGTAATGAGATATTTACACATTTATTGACTAAATCTGATGCGCTGATTCCAAATATGGCCTTACTTTCTGCACTACACGTCCAGATTTTGCTGTACAACATACCAACAGACAGGAAAAATGTGATTTTTCATGAAAATTCAGCTACAAACGTTTTCAAAACAATATAGCTCTTAGTGTGTAAAAACAGAATTACAGAAAACAAACGCTCATAAAACACAGTGCAGAGAAGAAGAATTGAAATAAACCAAACTAATTAAGAGATTAATTATGAAAAATTGGGGAAAAAAACTAATCATAAACTTGTTCAAATCAACGTCAGTGTCATGGCACAAGAAAGTGGTATACATTACACTTTATGGTGGTAAGAAACGTCGCTTATAGCTCTTTCGAGAGTGTTTTTTTAGGCAGGTCCCTTTTGATGCTCCAACAGTAATCTGCTAGCATGTGCGAGTCCCCTCGTCCTTGATATCTCTCCTCAATATCACGAAGGTCTTGGTGAAATCTTTCTCTTTGCTCATCGCTCACATCACCCAGGTTTTCTGGAAACTGATCGAGATGACTAAATAGGAAGTGTAGCTTTATACTCATATTACATCCCTGCTTCTCGAAGGATTTAAGCAGTCTTGAAACAATGTTCTTGTGGTCTCCATCCCTTTCATTTCCTAAGAATTTCGACACAACATCCTTGAATGCAATCCAGGCTTCTTTCTCTGTGGCATTCATTTTTCCTATCATACTTCCATCGCGAATCAACTGGCGAATTTGAGGTCCATTAAATATTCCTGCTCGAACCTTTTTGAAGCTTACTGCTGGAAGTACTTCTCTTATGTGAGTGAAGCAGGAGCTATCCTTGTCGAGAGACCTAACAAATTGCTTCATGATTCCTAGCTTAATGTATAATGGTGGAAAAGTTATCTTATCTCTGGATACAATCGGCTGGTTCACAACATTTGGATCACCACTCGTCAACGTTTTGCGCTCTGGTCAGTCTTTCTTTGACCAATGTTTTTTACGATCTCTGCTGTCCCACATGGAAAGAAAACAGGGGTATTTGGTGAATCCCCTTTGCTGGCCGAGAAGTAGGTTTACCATTTTTAGGTCAACGCATATGATCCATTCATGACGTTGATAGTTGAGAAGCTCCATTACTGTATTAATACTCTCATACGTCTCTTTAAGCAGGATTGAGTGACCAAGAGGAACAGCTCCATACTTGTTTGTGTTATGGAGTAGAACACATTTTAGACTATGTTTTGAACTGTCAATAAACAATCGCCAGTCACTTGTATTATACTCTTCGAGACCAAGGTGAATTAATAGACCTTGTACGTCATTGCAAAAAACAAATCCTTGCTCTGAGCTGAAATACTTGAGAAACTTGGCTTCTCTCGTGCGGAAATGTGAAATGCGAACCTCATCGCGAAGTAGATGCCTCTCTCCGAGCCTAGAAGCTAATAACTCAGATGCCTTTTTAGAGAGATTCAAGTCTCTTGCAAGATCATTAACATCTGCTTGACTAAATTGCTTTGGGCTGCAATCGAATACTACCTCTGAGCTTCCTGAATCTGAGTTACTTGTTGGTTGAGATTCAACTTCTGACTCAAACTCTCTAAAAACAGGGATCGGTATTGGACACGGATTGCAGATTGAAGACTTGGATAAATAATTTTGTGTTTACTTTTTTTCCCCGTTGTTTTTACTGTGCAAAAGTAGCAATCGGAACTGTGATCCTTCGGCTCTCTCCAAATCATTGGAATTGCAAATGGCATGTTTACTTTTTTTCCTTTGCTCCACTGTCTAAGCTTTTCATAACAAGTCCTGCAAATCTTGTGTGGAGGCCATGACTTGTCTTGGTCGCCCAATCTTAGTTCAAAGTTAGCAAAATATGCTTGTTTAAAGAAGCTGTTGATATCTAATCGACGCTGAAGGAATGTGTAGCTTCCACACACATAACAGAACGAGTCTGGATCGTCTAGGCACTTGCGTCTGTAAGCAGCAGCCATGTGTAGACTGAAAAAGAAAAACTTCATAAGTCAGGTTACTACTCATAAGCCTGCTCTTGTATACTTTTAAATTTCTTTATAAGTATATTTTGCTGTTCATAAAATTTTGTACGGAATAATCATACAGGTAACCAGTTTTATTGTTCAGTATTGTATAGCTTAGTAGATGATTAGTAATAGAATTCGCTACCATTATACAAGGAATCATACAAAAGTTAAGCTGAGCGTATCCTTACCTTGAGAAACTGGTAGCTGAATATCCAGGGTTTGGGTTGTGTATGGTGCTCTTATGGATAACAAACTGATTCAGACCATAAAGATTATTGTCATTAAATGGTTTCTTNGAAAAACTTCATAAGTCAGGTTACTACTCATAAGCCTGCTCTTGTATACTTTTAAATTTCTTTATAAGTATATTTTGCTGTTCATAAAATTTTGTACGGAATAATCATACAGGTAACCAGTTTTATTGTTCAGTATTGTATAGCTTAGTAGATGATTAGTAATAGAATTCGCTACCATTATACAAGGAATCATACAAAAGTTAAGCTGAGCGTATCCTTACCTTGAGAAACTGGTAGCTGAATATCCAGGGTTTGGGTTGTGTATGGTGCTCTTATGGATAACAAACTGATTCAGACCATAAAGATTATTGTCATTAAATGGTTTCTATAACATCATAATATTAGTGAACTATTCAAGAAATGGCATTTTTTTCCCTTATCTTATTGTTACAATTTTTGTATATTGTTTACACAGG
Source organism: Morbakka virulenta (assembly GCA_003991215.1). Classification (NCBI taxonomy): domain Eukaryota; kingdom Metazoa; phylum Cnidaria; class Cubozoa; order Carybdeida; family Carukiidae; genus Morbakka; species Morbakka virulenta. The sequence goes on along the minus strand of RDPX01000007.1, from coordinate 915,124 downwards.
TGCTTGGCTTCTGATATTGCTTCCAGCTGGTCCAGACACACTATACATCACTTTGTTTGTTCAAGAACGCTGGGTCCCTGCTATCCTTTGAATGTTTTGTTTTTATTATATTCGAATGCAGTCACAAAATAGGCCAATCAAAGCCGATAATTCATGAATGCAAACACTGATGCGTAAATGTAAAAAACATGAAAATCTGGTATTTTGGCCAATATTCACAGAAAAAGATCTGGACGTATAGCAAGAAAATGATGGTCATTTTCGAACTCAGCACACCAGATTTAGTAGGAATCAATCAAGAAACTTCATTACTTTTGAAAAAAAATTGAAAATTGTTCCCCAGTGTTATCATTACATAGAATCAAGTGGACAGCTCGACAAGTTGAGTCAAAGACTGAGCTAATGAAAAGTTAAAAAATACAACCCCGGTGGAGTAGGAATTCAACCATTGGGTATGATGAGTACTGGGGTCACCACATGCTATAAAGGAGCAGATGGATCCGACCGAAGGATAGTCAACAGAACTAAAATAGCATGAAGAAAAGAGCGGTCAGGACAGGATGGAGATCAAAAAAGTTCGTTATCATTAGAGGAAGATCGTGAACGTTGTACAATAAAGCAATGAGATGAAATCGTGTTGAGTGCATTTGAACTGAACCTCTTGTGTAATTGGTAAAGAATCTCGAACAAAGATATTAAGGTCAGGCATAAGACAATCAGGGTCCTTAAAATCAGAGAAAGACAATCACTAACAAGAAAGTCAGGCCCAGATATAAAATCTTTTAAATTAGATTCAGAAAGAGAAAGAATATCACTAAAGTTTTTTGGGGTTTTTTCTGCTTGTGGCTCTCCCTGAAGGCCAACCCACTACGGGTTTCATAAGATTTTTCTGCGGGGAATGTCTACGGAGGAATAAACCCAAGCACATCGTAAAAGAGAAAAAACTATAATTCTACGCTTAACAAATCGCGTATGTCTGTGAGCAAAACTAAGGGGCATGTTTTTACCGTTTGTGATTCAATACAAGTCGCTTAATCAGGATCCCGATTCAATGCAGCATTTCCTATGCTTACCGACTTTTTATAACCACCGGGAGAATGAGTTGATCGCTAACATGTAATTATTGCCGATTAATGTGTAGAGAAACGGTAAAAAATACACTACAAGCCGTGAACGCTGATCTGAAAGACTTCTATCTGTATGTGCTACTTCACTTCTCTTTTTTTAACGTAGAGCAGGTACCATGACAAAATTCAGTAGCTGATCTTCACGTCAGCATTGTGTGAGACTTTTAAAAACTGGCCTTCTCTTTAAATATTTATTCTTTCAATGCAAGTTTACATTCCAGCAACCCCCAGTATTTTCCCTAATTAATTATTAAGACCTTTCTCTAAACTCAAAGGGGAGACGAGTCATTTTTTTAAATCCGAAAAGCTCATACTAAGTATTTCACCGTTATTGTTACCGAAGGACTCTACGCGGGTCTATCAGTCAATAGTAGATTTTTGTCTCTGTATGTATCGTTATAGGTTTACTGCCTGATCTTTTATCATCTTTTTTTTATCACTGCCTTTCTAAACCTAAACTAATTTGTTTATAGGCTCCAGTAAAGGCTGAAATTTACGTGAATGAGCATTATCTGTCACGAGAAAAGAGGCGTAAAATTTTTTTCAAAACCTACAAAATTTTATACGTATTGTTTCCGTTTTTCGCTAAAACAATGCCACAGTGGAAAGTTTAACTGTAGTCATTGTGAAATAAAACTGTTGCACTTCAATCTTTTGATGGATATGTACGGTGTTATATGTTTAATTTTTTAAAGTAAAATGTAATAGGGAGTGGGGGTGGGGTGGGGTTGTCATGAGAGGTTTCTACAAATTATACTTATAGTAAAATACAAATTCAATAGAAAACGTTAATTTGCTTGACTTTTCAGGCCTCTTCTGCTGTAAACTGAAGAGGCCAACAAGAAAAAATCTGCTCATGAGCTTAGATACCTATGTTAGAGTGAGCTCACGAGCTCACCGAAAGAAAATAGTCCTTTGCTTTGTGTCTCATAGTATGAAATTAATGAAATGGTACTCTCACAATGTACAATTTACAGGTATTTTTCTTCATAAGCCAATCATACAAGAACCGTTACAAAAGAAAACTAAGAAGCTAGTTCCCTGCCATGTCAACCAAACATAAAGAGAAATAATGTACCTATATATACCATATACCACCTACTTGTACTATTAAATTTCACGTTGTCATTTGTCATCTGTCATTTGTTATCCACGGAAGACCAAAACCAGAAAATTAAAAAACCAGATATTATGACAAACACTACGTGTGCTCAGTTTGTTAGATTGTTTCCAAACTCAAGAGTACTTGAATGTGGCGAGTAACGAGTGCCGCTCTTAAATTTTGACCCCCTCCCAAACCAAATTTCTTTTAGTTCTACTGCCGCACCCAATGTCTTTTTCTATAACAACCATTAACATAGCAGAAAAATTAAATGTTTTCTAGACCATCTCCCCCCTAGTTTTAACATCCACGCTACCAAGTGGACATTGTGTGTGAAATTGTATTCTTCTGCATAGAACCTTAAGGACCAAAGAAATGCAGACAGCAACATTGTATCAAAGTTATCAAACAATTTTCAAAATTCTTCCACAGCATACACCTTCCTGTGTGCTGTCAGTCACAAAATGTACGGCAGGAAATACTTGCCGTCTTGCGCATTTCACACACACACACACACACACACACTCCTAACAGGGGCAAATCACTAGGCAGGATACAAATACAAACATACCCTATGCATAGTGATGAATACATAAATATGTACAAAAATACCTACATAAACATATACATATATACAATCAAACAGGAATTCCACATCTTCCAATACAGGTACTCAACTTGTAGGGCAAGGCGGTACTGTTTAAAAAATGATTATAAACAAATAATTATCCATGGCATTGAGTTTCACGTTGCATATTATCATCGAGTGAATACAACTCTTCGGCACTGATTTCAGTATACTATATCTCTAAGTGGTGTATTAAACCACTTAAATATTCTGCTTGCATTTAATGACATAGTTGTTCAAATCCTTTTCTTGAATTCAATGAAAATTGGATATAAAAGTTTCAGCTCTTACTTACTGCTGGTTTAACCTTGAAGTGTCAGATCCTTTAGGTCCTTGCTTTCTCTGTAAGAGAAAAATAAGTTGACTTATTGCAACGAGTATCTGACTGGTGAGCAAAGATGAATAGCCTACGTTTTTCATTCGGTAGGAACAGTTACTACAGTGTTATAGTTGACTTTGAATGGGATAACCCACTTAGTATTGCCGCAAATAAAACTACTTTAATATTTCTGGTCATAACGTGTTATCACACCTACCTATAAACTAATAATGAACGTAAAGCTGGAGCAACCCGATCTCCTATATCTGCAATAAACAATTGATAACATAACTCAGGACCAACAATCAAAAGAAATTATTGTTGCCATAATCAAATGCCTAGTCACAACCATAACCCCAGTAAAGGCGAAGTGGCAAATCAGCAAATCATATCTCGGCAAGGAAAATCCTTGCCGAGATATTTCGGTTAAAACAACGTTAGAGGCCTGGACGTGCTGGCCTTAAGTTGTGGAGCTGGATGACGACTGGAACCAATAATTTTTAAAAAAATTAAAAGTATCTAGCACAAACTTTTTAGTAAACTTTTATATTGATGGGGGCTGTAGTCTTTGTATTACCGAAACGCATTAAAACCTAAATATTCCAGATAGTCATTCCCATAACAAATATAAAGACTGCTAATATGTGTCCAAAAATTGGTTACCACAAAAATCCCTTTAGAGCCATGTACACATCTCACAATATCAAAGGCCGTTACCATAGAAGTGAATATATTTATATTGATGTCTTACCCTATACGGAGATTGGTAATCACGGTTCTTCACAACACTTTGTCTTTTGCTGTGTGCGTTAGTTTGGTCTCATTCTTATTCATCATTCTTCTGGCATTATTGGTGTAAGTTCTAAGTAAGGTCATCAGTAGTTACCTAAGATCTTACCTGCTTTTTCAGCTGCCTTACTTCTTCCTTAAGTTCCTGTATAATTCGACGCAAGGAAGCACTATCCTTCTTTCCAGCATGAGGCAAAGGAAGTGGGTAGTGAATTCTATATAGGAAGCCAAATAGACAAGAGGTACTTGATGAATGTTGACATATGTAAGCTAACTTTGTCTTAGCTACAAAGATAATGTACAAACGTACGTGATTAATTTAAAAGAGACTGAATTTCCTTTCCCTAATGCTTTCAAAGTTAAAGCCACAGTAAAAGAAATCTCGATTATTTTGTGTGAATTTGTACGGACGAAAATTTTTGCCAGTATGGATAAAACCTAAATTAATGATTTTTCCAGCACACAAAAGTATATTTTGGGGGTGGATTGGGAAATAAATAAAAATAGTACTTGAAATTTACTTGCTTTTAAAACTAAATAAAGAACTTCAAGAAATGGAGTGAAAATAATAGAGTCGTTGCTTTTATCACTTTTATTAATCATCTAAATTTGAATCAGGAAAATGATCCTTATTTTCCCTCGTGAAGGGAAATTACGTAGCCAGGATCTAATAAGTGGTACTATAATTTTAAACAAAATAAAATTTCAAGTCCGCATACGACTTTCTATATATTGAGGCGTAAGCCCTTCTTACAATTTGTACTGGGTATTTTTGACTTCAAGTGCCTGTATTTGACTGCTGTACTCTACATTTACCTATGTCCGCTTTACGAGGCTTTCTTCATGTCTTCAGATTAGGTAAGGACATAACATGTTTGAATAGAGCAAGGATTTTAAGCAATCGTCATGATTTATTATAATAGTTACTTCTACAAAGTACTTTCCTTCTAACAGGTTTTTTAGATTTTGTGTAATAAACTATAATACAAGCTCTATATGGCAATGATAAGGGCAGCATTTTAGACGCATTTTCACTTAAAAATCTCCAGCTAACAGAGGACGGATCCAGGAAAATAAATGACGGCCCCATAACGGGCAGGCTGCCTAGAATGGTGGGCTCCAGAGGCATAAGCCAAGAGAAATTTATGGACCAAGCCCTCTATAAACAGGAAGGGGCCCAATTTTTTTCTTCCAGGTGAGAAAATTTATGGCAATGTCGAGTTGATATGTGCGAACTTTGAAATATTGAGTTCAAACACTTCAAAATTAATGTGAAGGATTTTTTTTAATTAAAAATTTTAAAGAAATTTCACCTCTGCAAATCAGTCAAAACATCGCACTACATGAGCCGAAAAACGAAAAATATTAATACAATTGATATTAATCTTAATTTTCCTGTCAAATTTGAGGCTACCCTTGCTTTTGTTTCTCTATTTAATCTTATATCATCAGGGTAGAGGCCAGCAAGTTATTAATTTTTCAAAATGTTCTTTTATTTTTCATTCATCAAAATAAACAAACTTCTAGTAAAAATAGGTTAGTAGTATAACTGCTGACAAAAAAATTGACATTAACTTTGAAGTTATTAAATTATAAATTTCAGAGTTCGCACAAATCAGCTCCCCATTTTCATAAATTTTTCATCTCAAAGAGATCCGTTACAAATCCCCTTCATGACGTTTTCACATTCTCATCAAACATGAATATGGATACACAGGCAGACAAGGGTAACTAAAATGACATAATCAGTTGACAATTCCTGTTTAATAGAGTCGGCAAGGATAGGTCTGCACATTGGGAGGATCAGGGATAAAGTGATGTGTTTTTTGTTCCAAGCCCAACTAAGAATTTGATTTGGACTTTATTGAAACTTTTTAAATAAAAGAGTGTATATAAGAATCTGACTTTTTCGTCCAGACTGTGAGAACACACAGATCCGACCCTACGCGACATGATTTTTGAAATTAAGGTAGGTATTCGACCGTACATACCTTGATACCAATCTTCCATTGGTCCGATTTTGTAGAATCAAAATCCAACCGTGGGAATGGATTTTACCCTGTGACATCAGACCAAGACATATGAATAATTTTTTGCGTATGGTTTCGTCAAAAACAACTATTTGTGATATTGTCTTTTAAAGTTAATAAACTGTGTCAGCACTTAGAAAGTGAGGTAACCAAACTTGACCCTTCCCTTACTTGGTTCAAAGATACTTCCGGAAAATACGCAGGTAAAGTTTTGTTTGATGGACGTCAATATTCATTGGTTATCTTTACAAACTAATTTAGCTTTTATCAGAAACAAATATCAAAACGAGAGCTAACCAACAGTCCCTGGCAATAAACAGAAATAATTCCCTCAAACTCTAAAATAGTGCATATATGCTGTATAAGCTATGCTTTAGGATGACGAAGAATAGGCAGGTAAAGGTCTCCAAAGGTAATTGTTCGACAAGGCAGCCTTTAATGCCGATCTGATAAAGGATTTGGAAGAAATGGAATGAAAATGGAACAAATATTAATTTTCAAGCTCATGTTAATACAAGAATACAGAACAGCGCCCAGTTTTTAAAAAAGGGAACATACAACGCCGAACACATTTCTTTGGCTCCTTACGCCAAAAGAACAATAACAACGGAATAGGACTTAAAAATGCAGGCTGAATAAGGTAGCCCTAAGAGATTTTCGGCGGAGAAAATTGGTGCCAAACTACCGAAGTTACTTGTCTTCTAGAAAAATTGTTGAATAATTTCTTACCTACTCAACGTGTCTCGGAAATTTTCTGTTTGATTCTAAAACATAGCAATACCATGGCTTGGCTTCGTTCTCTGTACTCTTTTTATTAGAGAAAATGTTTAACGCAGTGAAAACAGTTCAACATTTGTTCCAAACACACTCTAAACAATTCGTACTGCAAATTTTTTTCCAACGAAATACTACTGTTTTCAACAATTCTACGCATTCTAGGTCAATTTCTAAGAGTAGATCAACGAAATATAGGTAGGGCGTCAAGAATAACAATACTAGTTGGAAGGAATGTTGCATGGGAAACAAATCGGTCAAAGTTTGTCCTGCAGCTGCTCTGAATTGAATGCATCCGTTTAAACTTATGACGAGAAAAGAACTTATTTGATTTTATCCACTTTGAATAAGTATGATACGTAGGGTTTCATCATCAGTAATCCGATAAAAATACGAAATGGGTCAACTTTTGAATCTATTTAAAACCTGTTATGATTACCATAACTTCAAACCCCGTTTTCTGATCAGCTCGTCCGAAACCCTACTCAAATCGGACTCTTGTTTCAGAGGTTTAGAGCCCTAAATTGTCTTTTTTTTGGGGGGGGGGGGAGGTTACCAGCCAATTATCAGTACAAATCCTATCAGGTTTTCGTAGTTTTCAGATAAAAAAATTTATGTTTGCTGACAATTTCGGGATAGTCTTGCAAACAGAATTTGCAGCACACAATAAAGTCTAAAGTAAATAAGGTCTAACAAAGTGAAAAATACACTCTACTGCTGACTTTTAAAATCAGTGTAATGAACATCAGTATATAAATATTCACTTTAATTTGTTATAAATTTATTACTTACCGATCAAATTCCACGGTATAGGTTAAAATTAAGTATCTCTTTGCATTCAAATTTGAATTTTTCAAATTTAGTGACCTTTTTGATTTTCCAACTTTTTGCTGACGAAGTGCTTCCAGATCAGCGAAAGTAAGTAAATCTAAACTGACCGATTCACTAGTCTAGATGAAAAGAAAATACATTAAATTTACTATTTGTTCTGTCCCCCATCCATGGCAGTTAAAAGCAATTTTAACGTTTAATTCATGTCTTGCAATACTATATGGAAGCTGGAAGTAAGTAACCAGGATCTTTTGGTTTCTGCAACTATAAAAAATTATTTCCCCCCATTCTCTGTCCAGATGAAGTCATTTTTCTAACGTAACAACATTTCAGTAGCTTTCGAGATTTTTTACACGTTTCCTTATTTATCATAATAATTGCACAGCCATATATCAAAACAGGTAAAATATATGACCTTTAAGAAAACGAATTTAATGTTTGATTAGCATTTCCATTTTTGTTACTTGTATTCTAAGCAAGTAAACTACCATGAGATCTGTTTTCTAAAGTTTTACGGATAAATCTACAGTTCACTAAAAACGTGCCTTGTCTATATGCATTTTTGTAAGATAAATGAGTTTATGACCACATTGCGAAAAACAAAATTGACGGGCCCATGGTGCAAAAAAGGTAAGATAAGTACTGAAACATCTAAGACAATATTGAACGTTACTGCTCACAAAGAAATAGAAAGAAAGAAATGCCAAAAGGTGAGCGAAAAAACTTCTCAATTTTGCACATGGAAAAAGTAAGAACTAATTTCTTAAACAAAGCCTCTTGGGCCCCTGGTTAGAAAAATGCTCTCATTGTATATTGTAAATCGTCTAGAGGTGATCAATATTTAAATGGGAAGATGGATTCGAAAGGGCGTTTTTTCAGTCCGAAAGACATACAGGCGCCTGCCAACAGTAACAAATAAACGATTTAAAAATAGGGCATGCACACAACAGTTAGCAAGGCACATGAACTAATTGAGTGTGTATGATTAACCTTCTCGTGGAACAATTAACGCCCGAAAAAATCCGTTTGGAAATAATCTAACATTACCAAACTAAAACCTTTTGATAGAGTGTCAAGGGAACTAGTATAAAGTTTCTGAAGCACAAATGTTCAAGACGAACTTCGATGGAAAACAGACAATGGAAAATGTACCAAGATAAAAGTATAAAATACCCCTGGGAATTTCCATTTAATTTCTGTCAAGCTTGCCCACCAGCAAATCTTAGTGCTAAGCCTACTTCTCTTCACAACATTCCAGAATAGATTTTTAAAACATACGCAACGTTAATAACTGTGATAGCTCTGTGCCCCTTTGCACGACTATCAAAGCTGAGTCTACAAAAAAAGGTTTAAATAAAACTGAGGTAAAAAACAAAACTTGAAAGAAAAATGGACGAAAGTAAACGGAAATGAAGTGTAAGATGCATGAGAACATCACTAATTTTCACCTGGGCCACGAAGAACATAAAATTACATAAACATACCTTACAAAAAATAACCAGGCAGAAGTGACAACTAAGTATATACACAAAGCGTGATAATCACTAGGTAACATGGAACTATCGGGTTCCCATAAACCTAAAGCTTTAATCTACGTTCCTATAATCAGGCATGTTAGGCTGACTCGAATAGCGAGGTGGCCTGATCCTGCCAGAGGATTATTAATAAACAAATAATAAAAAAGTTCTTATTCAACTTCTATCCATCGGTAAAACAGTGACGACGAAAACACCATTCAACCTGCCATATGTGTAAAGTAAACAACATAAGAGCTGATGAGGATACAAATACAACAATACGTTTGCTGCCCCATGCACCTAAAAAGACGTAGGTAATGACAGAAGCTGGCCACTACAAAACAAGGCCTTATTTGATAGGCAGAAAAAAGTAAAAAAATAGTATTAAACAAAAAACAGTGATAAAATAGTAAAAATGGATTAGGCAGGTGCAATATGGGTGTATGGATAGTGTGTATTTTTGGGCAGCGAAGTGAGAGTTTAAAAGGCAAAGCATTGAGTTACAGCGAAAATCTGTGGTCTTAAAGGCTACATTAGTGCATGTATTTAATATAACCACCATTTCAACCCCTATCATCTTCTAAAATACTGTATGTCTTAGTTTTAATCCTAACTGACTTGAGGCCAGCTTTCCAGACTTTACACCACAATGTTTGAAAAAAACAACACGTTTTTTAAATAATCTCTTGAATACTTCAATTTATGCAACCACCTCATTCGCAACATAATTTATGTCCAAGCTAGTACAAAACTTGCACATTTCTTCACAAATACATCAAATCGATTTTTACAAGTGTCACTCAAAAAAAGGTGTGTGTGTAGGGGGGGGGGGAGCTAAAACGTAAGCGCTATGTGATCATCATCATCATCAAATCTGGTGAGTTGAAGCTGTTTCAAGTTGAACAACAATTTCAATTTCGTGTCATCCTTGGTTCAAAGAAACACCTCCCTTTGTTCAGCATAACGATGCATAGACCATCAAAAGCATCATACAGATACTGCCTAAATTGTTCTTCCTTCAAATAAGGATATCGTGCAGTTGACTTCAGCTCTTAATGCAGAAAAGGGCATCACAATCCACTTTCAGTTAACATAGCATAATGCTCCATTTCAGGGATGTGTGGCCACAACAAACAAAAATCTGTAGACCAATTAAATTTGTATGTGCGCTAGGCACACATACATTTGGAAGAAAAGATACCTTGTGGGGTACGACGTAAGTAATGTGGTTATACACAGGACAAATTTTAAAGCAATAATATTTATTGAGTAACTCGTTTGAATGATTATTACCTGTGCAACTGCAGACTCCAACATACTACAGAATATACCAAACTGCTTAAAATTTCCAGTCTTGTGTGTCAAATCTTCAATATCTGCCGAAAAGAACATTGATATTGCATTAAGGAGGAAATTGACTGAGAGAAACAGATATCACTGCACCAGGAAGTCAATAACATTCTACTTGCAACCTAAATTTGAGTGCATAATTGTCCCTGTAATAAATGGAGGGAAATAATTTATCAAGATTGGGGAAATTTAACTGACAAAAACGCTTCTCTTAGCAGGCAGTTGCGCACTTAGAATCTTTTCCATCAGTCCTGGGTATGACAATAAACTACATCCGCTAGTGGAGATATTTTTTTCTAGAGGACAGAATGAGAGTACCTCGAACCACTAGTATCTCCGGGCGACCTCTGGCAAAGGTCCAGTACCCGACAGCCCCCTAACTGGGTTACGGTAATCCCACTAGCGACTGACCGGTAACCGCCGGCTAATGGGTGGCACTATCCTCTGCGTCTGTCCAGTAGCTGGCGGCAAGATGGTGATTCATCAGCTTCCATACCTCACGACCTGGATCCCCACTCTGTCGCAGTGTGAGGACTCGTTCACTTTAATGACCCT
>RDPX01000007.1:860243-889926 GCA_003991215.1 Morbakka virulenta | reverse complement strand
TTAACCGAGACGCAAGCCAAAGGCAGGTTCTTTGGCAGAAGACAGGGGGAATGGGAATCCATTCAGGATTACGCACATGCTCTTATGGTTCTTCTTGCAAGAGCGGAACGTCTAAATGGGAACGCCCTGGCAGACAAGGACACCCTGCAGAAGGAGCAATTTATAAAGAAACTGAGGGATCCCATCCTCAGGCGCAACATAAAATGCTGCTGATGGGACCATAGAACCACCACCCTCAAGGATGTCTGCCTCGAAGTCCACAGGTACACAGAGGAGGAGCCCTGTCAGAGGTGCACAGCAGCAACCAGAGAGACGGTAGCCGAAGAAGATGAGTTGGAAGTAATGGAGGTGACAGGAAGAAGTAAGATGTTAGCAGACCTAGTGTCAGGACAGCGACTACTGGCAGAGGAGGTGCAGTGGCAGCAGAAGACCTTAATGACCTTAATGTCGAAGAGCGCCGGCAGGTCCTTGACCGACAACAAGAAACACTGAATCAGCTTCTGGCAGCCATGGCAGTCCGTCCACGTCAGAGCAGCGGCTGCTTCCAGTGTGGTGAGCTAGAACACTTTGCAAGAGAGTGCCCAAAGAGACCAGAGCCCAGGCGATTGGAAGGAGCTGGAGAGCAGAAACTAAGACTGCAAAAGCCTAAGCAGCCAGAGTTAAACTACAGAAATCCACCACCATGAGCCAGGTGGTGGAGGGAGTGAACAGTGGCTCATCCCTTTCCAAGATAGTTGGTGGAACACCAACTGTCTGGGCAAAGTTGGCTGGCGTAGATGTGGAGTGCCTGGTTGACACTGGTTCTATGGTATCCTTGGTAATGGAGACATTCTATCAGCAGAACCTCAAGACCGTATGCAGACAAGTGCATGGAGAAGGAAGAATGCTGACTCTCCGAGGAGCAAATGGTCTGGAGATCCCTTACCTTGGTTACCTGGAACTAGATGTCCAAGTGGGAAGTGTGACAATCCTAAACTGCGGAGTGCTGGTCCTTAAAAACACAGCAGCCATTGTTCAACAGAGGAGGAGGAGACCTGGAGTCCTGGGGACGAATGTACTTGCAAGAATCCCTTCAAATCAAACTCAGAAACCACAGAAAAGATGGTTGGTCAAGGTTGCTGACAGCAAAGCTGTATGGGTTCCACCCTACTTCGCAAGGAACATTGCAGTCACAGGAATGTCCTGCGGTGCAAATGCTGTGGTAGAACCTCTCACTACCCCCCTACAAGGAGGACTCCAGGTGGCAGCGACAGTGGTGGATGCATTCAAGACATGTTTTACCATCCAGCTGATCAATCCAACAAGCCAAGGTGTCAGCCTACGTCCCAGAACCTGTCTTGGCACCATCCAGCTAGTAGAAGTGGTAGAGCAGGAGCAGCTAACATTTACAGCCAACAGCAACAAAGTGGTAGTGTCATATGCTAGAGAGACAGTGTGCCAGTAGGTGGTGACACTCCCTGGCAGGACTGCTACCCCAATGAACAGAGGAGACTTGCCAGAAGGAGTCACCTTGGACAACTTCCCGGGTTCAGCGAGGGAGAGAAGAGAGGCAGTCCATATCTTCCAAGAATATGCAGACGTGTTCTACAGAGAGGGGGAGGAGCTTGGGCGAACACAGACAGTGCAGCACCGGATCTACACCAAAGACAGTACTCCAGTCAACCAGGGGCACAGACGAATTCCTCCAAATCAGTTCCAGGAAGTAAAAGACCACCTGCAGACCCTTCTGAACCGTGGAGTCATCCGTCCAAGTCAAAGTGCCTATGCTTCCCCGATTGTCCTGGTGCGAAAGAAGTCTGGAGCCCTTCGCCTGTGTGTGGACTACCGACGCCTTAATGCAAAGTCAAGACGAGATGCGTACCCTCTGCCTCGCATTGATGAATCACTTGATGCACTTGGAGGAGCAAAGTATTTTTCAACACTGGACTTGGCTGCTGCATACAACCAAGTGGAAGTTCACCCAGAAGACCGCCACAAGACAGCATTCACAACCCCGCTGGGGTTGTTCGAGTACAATCGGATGCCCTTTGGCTTGTGTACGGCCCCAGCTACCTTCCAGCGGTTAATGCAGACCATATTCCGAGAGGATCTCCTTCAGATTCTTCTGGTATACCTAGATGATATCATAGTGTTCAGTGGTAGTGTCACGGATCATCTTCAGCGGTTGGAACAAGTGCTTTGCAAGCTGAGGCAACATGGCCTAAAGATAGAAGCAAGCAAGTGTCAATTCTTCCAGGACAAAGTCAAGTACCTGGGACACGTGGTCACCCCAAAGGGCATAGCAACAGATCCAGCCAAGACTGATGCAGTTTCAAACTGGCCCAAACCAAAAACGCTAAGAGAGCTGAGGTCATTCCTTGGTTTTTGCTCCTACTACAGACGGTTCGTGCTGGGTTTTGCACAAAAGGCAGCACCACTACACCAGCTGACTGCCGAGCTGTCCGAAAGGGGAAAGAAGAAGCAAGCCAGCATAACCACGGAAATCTGGAGGGGAGCTTGCAAAGAGGCGTTCAATAGTCTGCGAGTGGCACTAACTAGCTCACCAGTGTTGGCCTACCCAGACTACTCTCTACCTTTCATTGTTGAAACTGATGCCTCAGACAAAGGACTAGGAGCTGTGCTGTCGCAGAAGCAAGATGGGAAGCTGAGGGTGATCGCTTTTGCAAGCCGTGGCCTGCGTGGTGCCGAGAAAAACATGAAGAACTACTCTTCAATGAAGTTGGAGCTGTTAGCACTGAAGTGGGCTGTAGCTGAGAAGTTCAGGGAGTACCTGATGGGATCAACATTTGTGGTCTACACAGATAACAACCCCCTTACCTATCTTCAGACGAAAAGCAAGCTGAAAGCAGTTGAGCAGCGTTGGGCAGCAGAGTTGGCAAGCTTCAACTTCAAGATAGAGTATCGCGCTGGCAAGCACAACATCAATGCTGATGCTTTAAGCCGCATTAGAAGAGACGAATATAGACATGGTGATGTGAGAGGTGCTGGAACAGATACAGAAGAAGAGGTCAGCATCCAGTCTGTGGACGTCCCTGCAGTGCTAGCCACCGCCACCCAAACCACCACCATGCCAACAAACATACAGCTAAAGCTACTGGAGGATGCTATCCACCTGGAGGAGCTGGGAGTGACTAGAAGAGCTGACGACGCAGAGGTGCAGGCAATGTCACTTCCATCCCTACAGAAGGAGCAGATCTCCACGTTACAGCAGACAGATGCAGCCATCACAAGGATCAGACACTACCTATCAGAGGGGAGGAAGCCAAGCCCTGGGGAGAGGCGACGAGAGTTTCTGGAGGCAAAGAAACTACTGACCCACCTGGACAGCATAGAAGAGAAGGATGGTGTACTATACAGAATGGTAAAAGACAACAATGGCCAAGTTAGTCAACTTCTAGTGGTACCAAAGGCAATGCAGAGTCAAGTCCTGAGAGCAGCACATGATGACTTTGGGCACCAAGGACCAGAGAGGACTGAACAGGTGTTGCGGCAGCGGTGTTGGTGGCCAGGGATGGGTGCAGAAGTGAAGAGGTGGATTGCAAAATGTGAGAGGTGCGTTTTGGCTAAAGGACCCTACTTACCCCCAAGAACACCTATGGGCAGTATCCAAGCAACCAAGCCACTGGAGGTGCTAGCAATGGACTTCACCTTGTTAGAACCAGCCTCAGATGGACGGGAGAATGTTTTGGTGTTAACTGACGTCTTCACCAAATTTACCATCGCAGTACCAACCCGAAACCAAAAGGCTAGTACTGCGGCCAAAATACTGTTGAAAGAATGGTTTATGGTCTACGGTGTCCCACAAAGAATCCATTCAGACCAAGGGAAGTCGTTTGAGGCTGAAATTATCAAAGAACTTTGTACTGTCTATGGTATCAAGAAGTCCAAAACCACACCATACCACCCTCAAGGAAATGGCCAGTGCGAGAGGTTTAACAGGACCCTGCATGAACTACTCCGCACCCTACCACCTGAGAAAAAGAGAAGATGGCCAGAACATCTCCAAGAGTTGTGCTATGCCTACAACAGCATCCCACAAGCAAGCACCGGTTACTCTCCTTTCTATCTGATGTTCGGACGAGATGCAAGGATACCATTAGACAGACTGATTGGAAGGGAAGAGACAGAGCCAGCTGATAGTTATGTGACAAGACACCAAGAGGAGTTACAGAAGGCCTATCGACAAACAGCAAGAATGATAGCAGAGCAGGCAGAGAAGCGGAAAAAGAAACATGACAGCAACAACAGGACTAGAGATGCACTGGTAGTAGTAGGCGAGCGAGTACTCATAAGGAATCGTGCAGTCAGAGGGAGAAACAAGATCCAAGACTGATGGAGCAACCAAGTCCATAAAGTGGTGATGAGCATGGACGATGGTGTATATGTCATTGAGCCATCAGATGGACATGGCAAAGAGAGAGCCGTCAGCAGGGCCGAGATACAGATCTGTCCTCCTACAGTACTACAGCAAAGATTGCAAGCGAGACAGGCGAGACCTGCCGGATGAAGGAGAACTGTGGCTCCACAATTAGACTATTCGGACGACGACAGTGACCAAGAAGCAGCAATTGACATTGCACCACCACTATCCAGTCAGCAGCCAGAACCAAGTGATGAAGCGGATGAAGGAAGCAGTAGCACAGATCCAGAAGTCAGTGACACTGAGGAGGAAGCTCCTGTCAGATGTTCCACCCGCTCTACAGCTGGACTGCATAGCAACAGGTTCCACCTGCCTATGTCAGCACTGCATAGATAAGTTAGTTAGTACTATGGACATGTCATAAATATAGTTCCCATGAGGGCATGGCAAACTAAAGGGGGGGGGGACGAGTGTGACAGGTCACTAGACCTAAATTTAGAAAAATTCTCAAAGTATTTAGTTTTGCTTATCGCTTACTAATTTCCTTTAATTTCACAATAGTTAAACAAAACGTGGGGAGTGTTGTTTGTGTGGAATGGATGTGTGGAGGATGTTTATTCAGTTTCCCAATTGAATCATTTTTCCAGTTCGGTAAGGTGCACACGGAAATTAGTCAGCCTGAAGTTATAACTGGAATGTACATACAACACATCCCACCCTTTTCCAATCCACATAAATAGATGTAGCTAAGAATCGGTATTCAGTTGTAAATATTTCCTGAGCCTACACTGGTTTAAAGAAGGCAAACAGACTTCACCTTTCAAGTTACAGATTGGTAACAACATTCTGTTTAGTCGTTCCCATTTATTTTTCCATGTATTTGTGAAAGTTCAATAAAGGGAATCTCAGAGCAATCCTTGAATCCTTATCGTTCTTGCACGACTGCCTGTCTGCCCTGTTACATTGGAAAACATATCCAAACTATAATAAAAATTCACCTTTTAATACAAATTTCCTGCTACAGGCCTTTGTTACTAATGTGACAAAATAACAGATAATAAAGAGGAACTTTCTCAGAACCCCTTTGAGTCACTGTCACTCCAAAAGAACATATGGCAATGACTTAAAAGATATCAGTATTGAAGACACTGACTTACCTGACAATTCTTAAAAAATATAATGTTCAACAGTTTACCTGTTATGAAAGATTGTAGTTGGCACACTTAATAAACTGTTTGCTGCTTCCTGTTGTTAAGTAAAATCAATGTCACATTTACAGCCAGATTAAAAAAAAGAATAAATTGATGATTTGTGGGTAAGAATACAACTTGTGTTTCTGCTTATAAAAAAATACTATACTTACAACTTGCAGTAAAATTTCCTTGCCAAACAAGGGAGCTGGAAAGATCTTCAACTTCAACTTGCAGCTCTTCTTCTCTATCATCATTTCTATCTATTCTCATAGTTAGCAAATGTTCTATATCTTGAAACTGGATCTGACAGCATGTTTCAAAGGCCTCCTCCCCCTCCTCTGAATCATACATCTAAAAATACAAAATACCCATGGAAGCTATAAATTCACAATGGGAAAAAATGTGACAAATTGGCAACTTCATTAATGTACTTGTTTTCATATGTCAAAACTAAGAATATTGTGGACAAAATACAGCTAAAAGGATCTTGTGAAGTGCTAATAAGAGAACCCATGCAGTTAAGTGACTTTTTCAAAAATTTCTTCCTGTTGAAATTATAGGTTTGCATCTAACCATGAAGGGAAGCCAAGTTTCAATATTCTTTTATTGCTATTTCTATATTCTGTGACAGCACCATGACAATAAAGAGGAATGAAAACAATGGGGCTTCAAATATATGTATTATATATATATATATATATACATATATATATATATATTAAGTTGTTCAGTATGCATAAAAAATAAGGCAAGTTCTAAAATGGGAATAAATCTTGAGCTTAATCATTACTGATATAATTGATACATGATGGTCCATAAAGGTTCTTTGAATTCTCTTGTTTTTTTCTTAATTGTTAATGTGAACACCTCACCTCTATTACTGCATCCAGCCAAGACCTTAGTAATGGGGGTAGTACATTCTGGACCAGACATCCAGCTCAGTTTGGGAAAGTGATTAGTGCATTGCACTGCCTCCCTTTTCCAGGTGTATTTATCACTGCATGGTCCCTATTTTGCTTGCCAGACAGGGCCTATTGCATATGGTCTCTCTAAAATTTCTGGGGTTATTAGCCTCAGATGGCGGCCAGTCTAATTAAGGACAATCTCTGGTTTCAAGTGCAGGCAGATGAAGCTTGACACCCTTGAGAGGTGATCAGTCTGGGGCAAGGGCAAGTCTGATATAACACCCACAAAGTGTCAGGGAGTGACTGGTGTCTTGCAGATGTCTTTTGGGAAAAAAGGCCATGTGAATAAACCCTGACAGAAAATCTTAAGTGGAGCCCATGTGACAGCTGGATATCAATTCCAACTTTCTTAAGGCTGCTCCTGCAGTCAAGCTGGTGCCAAATAAATTACTCTGCTTTCCTTTGGACCATATCAGTGAGCCAAAGAGATGGATTCTGACAAATGGATAGCCTAGGATCTCCATACACTTTGCTCAGACCTGTGCTCTAGAAAGGTCACTCAAGTGTTACTGCTCCCAGCAACAGAATCAGCACCAGAGGAAGCAGTTATGAGTTTTAAGCCATTACTGAGTGGCATAGGTCCAGGTGCTATGGGTCATCTCTGATGGTGGAAGGGAACATCACATCCTACTGGTCCCCTATTACCCACCTCAAGCATGGAAGCCCCCTGCCAATAAGGTGCTGACCTGCCACACTCTGTCTGCTTCAATGGGTGCTTGGAGCAAAGACGAAAAGCACATGCAGACTACAAGCTGCACATCAGGCAAAAATAGATGAAAAAGGAAACCATCTATCCTGCCAACTGGAATATCAGGGCACTGTGCCCTGGCCTCTCTGCCTCTCTACAGCAGGTCCATGACTCCAGGAAAAAAATCATCATCAACTGTCTCCTGTCTCTTCACCTGTCAACCTCCTCTAGCCCATTGAACCAGCCTCTGCTCCCCTGAAGAGAGCAAGGACAAGTTCTACAAAGAACTTGGCAGCAGCATCAGAGACATACCTGAAACTGAATGACAGTACCTACTTGCCAACTTCAATCCATGAGTGGGGCCTTACCATGAGTCCTGGCCAGGGTCCATCTTCCACTTTGGTGTTGGGAAGCTGGATGGGAATGGGCAGAGGCTTCTCAAGCTGTGCTCCTACAGTGACTTCTGCATTACATGTCTTTTTCAACCAAGCAAAATCCCTCTGTATCTTGGCAGCACACCATATCCTATAACTAGGGCTAAATGGACCTTTTCATCCCATGGAAACCCTCACTGAACAGTCTTCTTAAGATATGCCGTTACCACTGTGCTAAGTGTGGCATTGATCCCTCTCTAATCATCACCAGGGCATATCTTCAGCAAAAGACAGATTCACTGCAAAAAGCATAACATTTCCCTGTGCCATTCATCCTTTTAATGTTACATTGGTAAATTCATTTGCTTAAGTTGAGAAAAATTTGTAAAACTGACCAAGGTGACCATAATGCTAACTATATTCAATTTAAAGAAGCCATGGAAAGAAACAACTTGAAATTTAACAAGAATAAGTATACTATTTCAACTAAAAGCTGATCTATAAAATCAGAATTCAGTCACTGAAGGAGCTCCCTCACCCCTTCCTCACTATCTATTGCTCCAGAAAAAGGGAACTAGTGCATTTCATTATTATTATAAACAAACTCACAACTTCTCTGTGCAATGTCACTCAATAGTTGTTTGATGATTACAAATTCATCTGCAACATGGAATCACAACACAGCCTCAATTATTAGGTTCTGTTGACATGTGCTAAATGTGTGACTATAGTAACATCACATGTCTAGATATTTGCCTTTAACTGTGAAGTTAGTCTGATTTTAACATCTTTGTTGGAATCTGACAAAGAAACTGGCTAGGAAAACCCTTTTATGTTTGTAGCCATCTTATCAAAAAGCTTACATAATAATGTCAAAACCGTTATGTTCAGTTGAAGTGATTATGTTATCCCTGTGTGTTTTTCGTCCTGTGAATCAGCCTGATCATTAATGCTTGAAAGTTTGAGCTCTCAACAAGTAATAAATTATTCCCCTTGTCTTGACCACCATGTCTGGCATTTTATGACCAGAAAGAAGGCATTATGGACTCAGTCATTGCATCTGTTACTGAAATCTTACTTTTTGTGGTTTTGACCAATACTTGCAGTCTTTCTAATGCACCCTTAACCAAAGAGGGGGACAGTTGCCTTTTATTGCTTTATAAAAATTACTGAAACAATCATCTCAACCCTAATGATAAATAACATGTAATTGTTTTGGTAACTATATTCAGTATTACTCATGATGCACTTCCAGGTATCAGTGATGGATAAAACTTCAAGACAAAGTCAATAAATGATGACAAATGGTGTCCAAGTCTGTTATGATTGAAGGAATAAGTTAAACTGAGTCTCCAATATTGCCTGTGCTCACAAAAATAATGCATCTCTGGCAGAACTTACCTAACCCAAATGAAACAATTTAAAAGAAATGAGTGCTCTCAGCATTATATTGCAGAGTATTCTGGATACAAGCACAAGCATCTACATAAATATATATTCATACATGTTGCACCGATCTAATCAGTATTGTCTGTTATGCTAACTTTATTCCGCCCTGGGAAATTACACCAGCCATAATTTCAATAAAATTTCGGATTTGAAATAAGCCCACTTAATCAGCGAGGCTAATTTTTGATTGAAACAACCAATTTAAGCTATTTTAATAATTAATATTAAACAAAATAATTTATCAGCCTTATGACTCACATGATAGATATCCTACATCAATTTTAACATCATACCAACATTTAATAACTTTTGCCAAGATAAGATTTATTAGCCTAATGTTGCTTAATCTAGGTAAAGAATTTGTTGTTTAGGCTTTAAATTTTCACATTTACGGGTCAATTATTAATGCTGCAGTACAACCAATCCACAATTACCAATTTAGTTTATGATTTCAATTGGTGTTCTAGCCCAACTAGATTAAGACAAACTACATATACAAGCACCTACGGGGTACGTAGTTTTATTCTATGGATTCATCCTACCGCCAACATACATGAGGTTTAGTTTTTCATTGAAAAATATAACGCTAGCTTATTGTGTTTGTTAATTATACGGACTCAAGTAATTGAAGGAAATTTTGATCAAAACAAACGTGGTCTCTATTTGCGGTAAACAAGCGATGTAAACAAAATTAATTTTTTTATGTAAAAGATTGACCTTTGACATCCCCATAACCCATTTTATTACAAAAGGTTTCACAAAAATTTTTATATTTCTCTAATTTTATATTTACTGGTTTAATCCCACAACTGTAACTTATCTTCGACAACATGGCTTTGTGGCTCATGTGCCACCGGAAAGGAAAAAAAGAAATTAACGACTGATCTTTTAACTTCAACTAAAAGAAATTAGGTACAAAAACAATTAATACCAAATACATATTAAACAGGGGCACCAACCTTCAGTTGTTCTCGTCTTGAACAGTGCTATAAACTGAGGCGTTTCGACATGAAAATAAATCAACAAGTTTCTTTCGGTGTTGTTGTTGATGTCTTGAATTTGAGAATACCGCGCTTTCTCTTCCCACAATGCACAGTTGCAAGGAACAGTCGACAAAACAAAGAATTTTGAAGTTGCTTTTGTCACCTTGAAAACAAATCAAGAGGAAGGTCCAGGGTGTTCTTATTACTCTAATTTGCATTTTTTCACTGTAAAAGACCTATTCAATTAATCCTGATCTCAACATGTTATTCTATTCAATACAAATAGCACTTTATTAAAAATATACTGTTCTTGTTAAAAATTAGTATCAGGTTTCTCTGTACATTATCACAACTGGTGGTATGGTGATAGTAACTCCCATCTACTGGGCCCCCAGGCTCCTGATCAAGGAACATACTCGATATATAGAAGTGACTTGCGAATAGCCAAAGATAACCAGTGCAGGAAAAACATCAACTGCTGTACTTTGATAAAACATATAGCCCCGAGGCCACTTCTGAGGGTTTACACAGCAAATGTTGGGTTTCCATCAGAGGGTATGCTTCTTGTAAGCTACGGTGCACCGGAGCCCTCCATTGTAGAGGAATGTCTTGAGAGTCTCCAATAGCTTAACCAGGCATCATCATCAGCAACGGATATCTCGATTTCGAACAGCCGTGGCCCTCTTCACCAGCTCTCTCCAGACATTCCGACCTTGGGCAACTCTTGTCGCTTCTGCCATTGTCAATCCACAACGTCTTTGATGTTATCGCTCAGTCTAGTTTTTGGTCTGCCTCTACTTCTCTTTGCGACAACCATGCCTGTAAGAAGAGTTTTTTCTAGGCTGCCATTCCTTAACATGTGACCTATAAAAGATAGTTGGCTTTCTTGTATTGTGTTTAACAAACGATCTTCGCTGTTGATCTTTTGTAATACCGACTCATTAGTTACTTTACCTGTCCAATTGATACTAGACAAAGGGTCATAAATTCATTCGCTCCCTTGTTAGTATTTCTTGGCCGACCAGAGGCTAGACACACCGCCAATATGCGAGATTGTCGCCTGCAATGGTATAGGCCCTTAGAAACCTGGCCAAATATATAAGGAGTATCAAGGATCTTTACTTAAATATGTTGATTTGATAGAGGCCCTGGTTAACAACGAATTCAACTGACACTATTAACTAAAAGGGTGTGGGCGCGAATTTCGCTGCTGTTGGTCAACGAAAAGAAGAGTAGATGCGATATTAGTAAAGGAAGAGGGAAAAAAATTCTACGATAACACCGAGTGTTGGAACACTGGACTCAGAAATCCTACTTGAGAGAAGAAGAGATATCGAAGATTTGACGACGATAAGAAGTATTCATATCTTATACATCCTGAAGATCAGGCTAAAAGGGAGCAAATCAAGACGCACTGAAGATAGATATAAGATATATAATAGAGTGAACAATCGAAGAAATGGAGTAGGAATTCTTGAAAGAGAACAATGCGAAAAGAGTTTTGGAGACCGACATATTTTCTGCTTATTTTCTATAACTTAAATGCTGGGTACAGGAGGTGTCATCATGAATATCATTAGTTGTTACTGACCACAATCAGTTTGTCTCCCAAAAGAAAAAGAAAAATTCTGAAAGGATTTGGACACCAATATAGCTACAGTTTTAGGAGGAAAAACAGTCATTCATTAGTGGTGCTTACTTCAGTGGGCATTATAAAGAAAGTAAAATGGTGACAAGAAAGTAAAGGGGAATCATAGATATGGAGACAGAAATGAAAGAAGGCCAGAAAATAGTAAACTCAGTCAAAAAGTCTAGATTAAGCGGTGCAAGGAGAAAGTAACAGACAAGCTGACTACCTCTTTTGCAAAAGTAGAAATCTGAAAAACATCAGTGGCTGTTATGTCCGAGAGCATAAATGTCGAGCAGCACAATGCAGAGTTGTGGTGTGTAAAGTAAGCCTCACAGCCAAGGAAAGGGGGAGAAGAAAGTCAGGAACTACAGTAAAGTACTGGAAGCTAAGAGGTGTAGGGTACAGAAGGAATTTCAACCGTGAACTTAGAGTAGCACCGTGGAGTATGATGTTTGCTGATGACATAGTTTTGTGTAAAAAAGAGAAGAAATGAGCCAGACGTGGAGGTAGAAATGTAAACAGCGGCTTTTGAAAAGAGAAGAATGAGATTGAGCAGAAACAAAGCGGAATACTTGGCAGTGAATGGAAGAAATTAAGATATTATCAAAGTACAAGGCAAAGCAGTGCATCTTGCAGAGCAATGCAGACTGTGATAGAAAAGTGAAAAGCTTGGGGGTAGGATGGTGGAATTGAAGTTGCAGGTAGGATGGAATAGCTAGATAATTAATAAAGTGATGACGTAACTTTTTATAGAAACCTGTTTTATTCAAATAGTTTGTTCAAAGGAACACATTTAGACTAGTTTCTATTTAATGGTGTTCAAAATCCATCAATTATATTATATACAGCCTGTGAGTGCTTTTCAGCAATTAAGATAGCATTATTATCCTTTTCAAAGACGAGAAAAATATTGCCATTTTAGATAACAAAGTAGGTCGTACATTAAATATAAAATAAAATAGGAACAATACTAAATCTAATGAAAGTTAGACTTCATTCTCTCAAAGAAATTAAATCTCTCATAAAAATTTCACAGCACTTTATAACCCCTCTTCTATACACGCCCAAGGATACCAAAATATAGAACATAAAGAGAATGGTTTCAACAATTTTCACTAAAAATATCACATAGATCTTGCTAGTAATCAAACTTTGATGAAAACGAGAATCCAAAGTAGAGATTAAAACAAACTACAACTTCCGCTATGAAGGTATTTTGCGAAGTTTCATCAATTATCACCATGCATGGTTTCCAATGATGAAATGAGACCAGCTCTTCTTAATACCTGGCAACAGGATTTTCAGTCATTTAAATGTACGAACTTTCTTGCTCGAAAATAATATCAAATTTATTTCATCAAAAAGTTATCCAACAATCTGATCGTGACGACGACTGTAGAAATTCAAAAAAATTCAATGCATCTATTAAACAAATACGCAGTGCCCTCTGTCTGACCCAAAAAGGCGGACAACAAAGATTTTTCCCGTGGTCCAAATTTGAGATGGAAACTTTGGGGGAGCAAACTTAAATGCGTCTCGATAGCAGAAAGGACCAAATCATCACTTAGTTTTCAGTTGTAAAAGATAAACTGAGAGGTTTTAATCTGAATGTCTTTTAGTCCCGGAAAATAACCTTGGATACTACGTTTTTAGATCTTCTGTAGGTCTCTACCTATGGTAATCCGTAAAGGTCTATTCCGAAGTGTAGGGAGCTCATACAGAGTTAAATTGTTGTAAGTTTCTTCTGCTTTTCCTTTCTGGCTTTTACTACAATAGAAACATACTTCAAAGGTGAATAAATTGCAAGGTTGATTGTGATAGTGTATAATGCATACAAACCACTTAGTCTTAGTAACTGACATGCTAATGTCGTCTAACTGTACTTCTATCAACCACGTATGATGAAAATGATGGATGATTTTGGCTGGGGCAATGTTATTTATTCCCATTAATGTCGCCTGGGGGATGAGCAAGGCAGCGCATCCCTCAGCGATTCCCAAGCCTGGATAAATACAGAGGGTTCGGCGACAGGAAGAGCATTCGGTCAGTAAAAAATCATATGCCTCAAACAAAATTATACCTGAAAACCGACGACAACCAGACAATGCTATGGCATCCCCCGTGTTTAGCGATGCGCAGCGGAACACTGGCCTTGACACTGTGAGAAGTAAGCAAGCGAGGCTAACAGCGATCAGGATAGCAACCCTAAACATCGGAACGCTAATAGCGAAGAGTAGAGAGATTGCAGACATGATGACTTGGCGCAAACTGGACATACTATGCCTACAAGAGACGCGACGGACTGGGGGGAAAGCTGGAGGAAAGGCAAAAACATTGGAGAAGGAGTGAAACTTTACTATAGTGGAGGGACAAGACCACGGAATGAAGTTGCGATATGCCTGAAGGAAGAATGGCAAGACAAGATCATAGAAGTAAATAGGAAATCTGGCAGGATCATCAGCATGAAGTTGGTGACCCCCCCAGAAAACCTACAACATCATATCAGCATATGGCCCACAACAAGGCTGTGATGAAGAAGAGAAAGAGAGATTCTGGGCAGAACTTGCAACTGTAACTGACAAAATTCGCATAGAGGAGGAGCTTTTCCTGGCAGGAGACCTGAACGGACATGTGGGAAGCAGTAGACAGGGATACGAGAGATGGCAAGGAGGGAAGTCACGTGGTAACATCAATGCGGACGGAGAGAAGATCCTTGACTTTGTTAGAGCTAGTGATCTGTCCTTGGTGAACACCTTCTTCGTTAAGAGCGACGCACAGAGCTATATCTTTGAGAGCGGCCCTAATAAGACGATTATTGATTACATCGTGACAAGGAGAGAAGGCCTGAGCAGAATAAAGAACTGCAAGGTGATTGTTGGTGGGTGCGTAGCTCCTCAACACCGCCTACTAGTGATGGATTACATCTACGTAGAAAAGAAGAAAAGAAGGAGAAAGAGGGACAAGAGGATCTGTTGGTGGAAACTGAAAAATCAGGAAGGGAGAGACCTAGTAGAGAAACTGGAAGAAATACTGGAAGACACTGAAGACGAGACGAAAATGAAGTGGCAGACAACCTACCCTGATATAATAGAAGCAGCTAAGGAGGTCCTGGGAACATCAGTACCTGGGAAATTCTTAGAGAAGGAGTCTTGGTGGTGGAATGAAGAACTGAAGCAGGCAACAAAAGAAAAGTGGATAGCCTTTAAACGGTGGAAAATGGAAAGGACGGATGAAGCAAAAGAGCATTACCAACAAATGGATAAGATCAGCAAGGAAACGTGTGCAATAGCACGAGAAGCACCATTTGAAAACCTTTACAGGGAGCTGGAAAGAAATGGCCTCAGATCATTCATTGCCTGCAAAAACCAGAAAAAGGAGGTCAAAGGACATCGACAGACTACCCCTTGTGAAGGATAAGGGTGGGAAAATTCTATGTGAAGATGGAGAAATTCGAAACAGATGGAGCGGCTATTTCCACACCCTACTGAACACCAAAAATCTAATGGAGAAATTAGAGGAGGTGCCACCGGTGCAAGGACCAGTGCAGGATATCAACGAGAGGGAAGTTAAAATACAACTTGAGAGAATGAAAACAAATAAAGCAACGGGACCAGACGAATTATCAATTGAGCTAGTGAAAAGCCTGAAAGAAAAAGGAATATCTTGGATAACAGCAGTAATGAGAAACATCATGAGAGACGGAATACCACGGAAAGGGAGGGTAAGCACTATCACACCTATCTTTAAGCAGAAAGGACACCCACTTGAACGTGGAAATTGTAGAGGAAAGAGTCATTGAAGCAAGACTAAGAGAAATAGTTACCATCAAGGAAAATCAGTATGGATTTCAAAGAGGAAAGTCAACTACAGAACCAATATTCTGCCTAAGAATATTGCAAGAAAAATTCAGGGAACACAACAGGCCACTACACATGGTGCTTGCAGACCTTGAAAAAGCCTACGACACTATCCCCAGGGAGCTAATTTGGCACTGTCTTCGGAGAAGAGGGGTTCTAGAGGAGTACATTCGAGTGCTTACGGATATGTACGAGGGCAGCACCACCAGAATCAGCACAGGCTCGGGAAAGTCAGAGAAGACAAAGAAAGAAGTTGGACTTCACCAGGGATCGGTTTTGAGCCCGTTGCTCTTTATAATCATCATGGACGTCATCACTGACAAAATTGCTGAAGAAACCCCTTGGGCAATGTTGTTCGCCGATGACTTGGTGCCTTGCGCAGATGATCGACTAGTACTTGAGCAGCAACTTGAGAAAGGGAGAGAGGTGATGGAGAGTGCGGGGTTGAAGCTGAGTAGGTCAAAGACGGAGTATTTGTCACCAGTTGAAGAGACAGGAGACATCATGATGAATGAATACAACTCGAACGCAAGAGCCAAGCTATCGAAATGTCACCAGTTCAAATACCTTGGCACCACAACCCAACAGGAGGGAGGTTGCCAAAGGGAAGTCGAACTGCGCATTTCTAAAGCCTGGAACAAATGGAGAGAGATAACTGAAGTACTCTACGACAGAAAAATGCCTCCCAAGCTCAAAGTGCTAATTTATAAAACAGCAGTGAGACCAGCCCTGATCTACGGAAATGAAACTTGGCCTATTGCGGGTATTCAGGCGGACAAGATCAGCTCCTGTGAAATGCGCATGCTCAGATACTGCCTTGGAATAAGTATAGAAGTGCACAGGAGGAATGAGACGATAACAACAGAAGCAGGGGTGATGTCGGTAAAAGTTATGATGAGAAAAAGGAGGATGGAATGGTTTGGCCATGTTTGTCGCAGAAAAGCACAGGAAGACATCAGGATGGTGTGCGAAATGAGAGTTCAAGGAAATCAGGAGCAGGTGGTGGAGTCTGGTCGAGCGGAAGATACAGCAGAAACCCGCTACCCGGTCAGGATACAGCTGAGCAAGATGAGCAATGTTATTTATTCCGATTGTTTTATGTGACAATGGTAAAATGGAATCTGAATTTTTTAACTAAATCGGGATACATTGCAATAAAGTCCTCAAATTCAGTAATATAATTACCGACAACGAGAGTTTTCCTGAACAGTTACACGGATACTTTCAATGATGCGTCTCTAAAACATTTCCCTGAACAGACATAACTAGAACGACGTCTCTCCCCCTTTCTACCAATCATTACCAGAGTTTTCTGCTTAGAGAGCAGCAAATTGGTCAGGTGTAAAGAACATCGAACCCCGACTGAATGCTCAAGTCTTCGCTGAAATCGTTTAAAATGCTCATTTCATCTGACGCTCTTATAAACACAGGGGAACACCCAAGGTCAATCACCTGAATAGAATGAGGCATTGAGAGAGTCCCTACTTTTGGTAAGGCATTATATGAAAAAAATGTCACTGAGCTCTCATGTATAACTTATTGAAAAGAATGAATATCGGCAAATTTTCTCGATTAATTTGATATACCAGAAAGCGAACAAAGGCTCGATTAAAGGGTTTTTGAAAAATATTTTTTTTGCCCAAAGTCAGAGATTTAGAAAAATGGGCTCTTCATAAAAAACATATGTTAAGAAATTTATATATCTAAAAGCAAATAACTTGGAAAATTAAAGTGGAATGTCAGTGAAAAGGGGTTAATTTAAAAGTACAATATCAGTGAAAGGGGTCTTTTATGAAATGCTCTGAATTAGAATGAGTAAATTTTTGTATGTAAGTGCACCCAACGGGATTCCAAGGTATGCATCATGCAGCAAAAAATTTCTGGCTTTTCCAATTGTTTTCCATTTAGTGTTAAATGAATGCATATTCAACTGCTGTAACACCATTTGTAAAGGCTACAGAAAAAATCTTTGTATTTGTATACAAGTAATTTCTATAATGGAATGTTAAATTCTCAACATTCTCATACACGTCAAGTATTAGCTCTTCAATGTTTTTTGCACCATGTCATTTACTTTATTTCTTCCGCAACAATTGGTTCCAACTGAGCTTCTTTTTGTGACCTAATTGTTGTTGTTTGTTTTAATTAGAAATGATGGAATTGTGTGATCAAGAAAAAGGATGTAAATTCAAAAGCGTGTAGAAAGTTATATGCAACGAACAATACAAGTTAAGCCACGAAATATATCCCAAAATGGGAAGACAAGATCATATACTCTCTTTTTATTCCTTGTGGGTGTTTGGTATTTAAACGATCATTTCTTTTACCACGATAAGATACTTTCCTTGTCCCTTCAAGTGCTAAATTATCTTGTAAAGATAAAAATATTTAAGTTTCTTTTGAAATTGCAATCGTTGTCAACAAAATTGGGAGATTGCTTCCTATTTCCATACGATGCACTATTGACTAGCAAATGACACAGAAGTATCAACTATACATGAATGTATATATAAACATATATTGTAAAAGTGTTTAACGACTGATGGCTTTTTGTAACTTGTCAACTATGGGCTTTTGGACAGTGCAGTTAAATATGTATATATAACCTATAAGTATATAGTGTCAGGTTGTGGCATGAACAGAACGATCGGTACTTGCGTAGGGTTTTTTTTATATGCATACAATGTTGTCTAATGTGTGTGATAGTCGGTTAACAACTAAATTTGTTATTGACAAATATCGGAGAAAAAAAATCCCTTCATCATTTTGTGCACACCAAAGCATAATGACGTGTGCATCAATTGTTTTAAATTTGGCGGGTAAAACAAACTCTGTTGACCGTTGCCAAAGACAAAATATATTCTCGCTTCCAATATGAGGCCAGGCTTAAGAGCGGACCAAAACTTGTGACTTCTTGTAGCGCGGGATAAATTAGTCCTGTTTTGTGTTTTCTATCAACTGGAAACGTTGGGCTTTTTACCATAGTCATCATCTCCTCCTGATGACATCGCAGATGAGATTTACATAGAGAAATGGGTTTCATAGATGCTGTAAGTAAATTAATTTCACGCCTTGGTTCAAAAAGAAAATCCACTGGTGAAGACAGCAATGAAGGGCCAGAGGTAGGCTGAATGAAGAAACTTACTTACCTTTGTAATATATGCATTTATACATTCTCTGTAATTTATGCCCATCATCCCAGCAAACTTTCAGTCAATTCTCCACTGGACTTTGAAATATATTGTGCTTTTTTATAAGTTAAACCAAACATTGTTATCCGACATTCCATTTTTAGTACTACTATTTACAGAGAAGCAGCCAGGTTTTTTTTGTTTTTTTTGGAGTACGTAAACCAAGTCGAGTAAAGCAAGCGGAGAACCGACAACCTTAACTAGGAATCTTTGAGAATTGATACTGTTGCAGAAATACAACTGCTACATGTAGCCTTTTCTTTATCAATGTTGTTGAGCTAAATCCGTATAAAGGTATATATATGGGGAGAGAGGGGGGGCAGGGGGAGAGACAGAGGCAGAGCCAATTCTTCACACCAATTCCGAGCAAAAGTTTGCCATATTACTACATCTTGCCAGTCCTAAAGTTCAGGACGTATTTGATTTATTTCACGTCTGTCTGCGTATTTCAAGCAGAAGGAATACATTGCATTTGGACATCATGAATTTCATCAGATTTGTCAAAATTCAGAGGAAACAGTGCCCTTCATTACACAGTTTATGTCTCTTATTTCAACCAGTGAATTTCTAGATTTTGAAGCAATTATGTAGGATCAACTTATTTCCCACTGTATTTCCTCAGAAATTTGATGACAGCAATTGCGTAAAGAAAATTTGACATTGGATAAATCTACTAACCTTGCTTCAATGGTGGAAGTAGATAGCTCTCAGTCAGAACTCATAAAAAACAAATAGTAAAACAGTCGCTTCATACCATCAAAATGGCTCATTCACATGCTTGCAACCCAACTAACTGCAAATGACCAGTTGGGTGGTAGAGCAAGTTCCAGCGGAAACATACTGAACCCTCCTTACATCACAAATTCTATTTGTTTTTGCTGTGGAAAACTAGGCCACACGGCAAAACACCCATCATGCCCTGCTAATAACCCAAACAGTTTTGTGACAAAATTAGATGTGTTTCTCCAGCATGGAAATAATATGCCAACAGAACTATACCCACCCAACATCTCCAAGTGACTCAGGAATCCATAGTCTCCAACAGTAACTGCCACAGGATGACCTTGAACCACCAGAGTCAGAAAGTGATCATTATTTGTTCACACTACAAAGCAGCCAGAAACTACCAACTGTAAACATTAAAATTTTTGGCTTTACATGCTCAGTACTATTAGACATAGCACCATGTGTTGATGTTCTTTATTTACAAACCTTTCCCCCTCATTACCAATGACCTCATTCCCCTACACCCCTCTTTTCAGTGCCCATTTATCTATGGCTCCTCTGAACCCATTCAATTTAATGGCTCCTAGAAATTGTTGTCATATACAAATTTACCAGTTTCGCCACTGCTTGATATGTTCCTCCATAGGCCACACTAATGCTGTAGCACTTAGTCCATTATCCAACAAGTCCCAGCTCAGTGCACTACATCCAGCTACAAATGCATTTGCACCCACTGCATTTTTCCAGCAGTACAGTCAACTGTTTATTGTTCTTGGAAAATTACAGGAATTCCATCTTACATTACATATAGACCCTACTATCACTTCCCTTGCTCAAGCTGTTTCCTGGTTTTCCTACCACCTTCATCAAAAAGTCAGAGAAACTGAGAGAACCATTGACACCATTGAAATTATTACTGGTCCCACCTCATGGGTTTCACCATTAGTTGCAATACCCAAGCTCTGGTGATGTACAACTTTATGTTGATATGCATCAAGCCAACCAAGCCATCATAAGACCAAAACACCAAAATGCAATGTTTTTTTATAGGTTGAACCATAAGTAGGGCTAGCACTAAATTGAACTGTATCCTACATCATGATATTCAAGGATAGAATTACTCCAGATCAAGACAAGATTGAAGACATACAAAATGCACCTACTCCTACAACACCTACAGAAGTATGCAGTAAACTATTTTCTTGGTCTAGTAAACTATTGTCCCAAACTCATACCTAATTTTGCTACTATTTCTGAACCAATTTGTCAACTAACTTGCCAAAACCAACCATAGTCCTGGTCATCAGCTCAACAGGAATCCTTTGCCCAACACAAACACTTGCTTATCTCTCTGCCCATTATGCTCACTATGACCCCAATGTCTATATGCCCCCCTTCCCCAACACACATTTGTTAGTCTTTTATTTAAAACTGTAAATTATTTATGTAATACATGCTATTAATAACCATTTTTTTAATTGTAGTCAAAAAAAGCTAGATATGAACTGACACCCCTGGAGAAGTTTACACCGGCCAATATTCAAACCAAAAGGTAAGTGGTAACAGTAAAACTCTAGGACTTTATTGTGATGATGATTACAGGGAGGGAAGCATGTGTGGTTTTTTTCATGTTTTTACAATATGAAATATGTATGCTGGATCATTCCTAATTTTACTGCTATTCTTCAACTTTTATCTCATTGATAAAATGTGGCTTCTCTTAATCATTTCAACAGTTATTATTTTAGAGTTCTAATAAGTTTTCCTCATTGGTACCAGTTGTCTCTGTTGCATCTCATTTGACTAATTTTTCTCAACATGATCCTTGTGCAGTTGTTGGCCCTCTTTGTAATAACTCTTTCCTTGGCCAGTGAAAGCTGAAGACCTGAGCTGCATGGAAAGAAATGGCATGAGAATGATTTGGTGGATGTGTAATATGACCCTGAAAAACAGGCTAAGGTCCATGGATCTCAGGAAAAGATTAAAGTTGGGCAGAAAAGATGGCTTTGTTGGTTTGGTCATGTGGAGAGAAAAGATGACAATGAATTGGTGAAGAAGTGCATATCAGTAAAAGTGGAAGGTGCTGTTATGAAAGGGAGACCAAAGAAAACACGGAAGGAAATAATCCAATCAGATTTGATGCAAAAAGGTGTCACCAAAGATCTAGTAAAGGACAGACTGACCTGAAAGTCCAATTTATTGAACCACCCAACATATGCCAGCATGTAAAATGGACATAAAACCAAAGATGATGATGATGATGATGAATGCATAAATCGTTAACTTTTTGGCTTCTAGTGCTTTCCTTTTTGATATGACTTGAATGTTTTCAAGTTTAATATCAACTCTTAAATAATCCTTTTTTTCTGTCACTGTTTCACAGTTCTTTGCATTATATGGCTTTATGTCTTGTATGGTTCATAACCATTAAAACTATATTGAAACTTAAATCAGTTAGTTGTCTTCACTCACCAATGTACATTTTATCTTTTGATTATTGTCAATATCTGTATTTTATCCTGATTATTAAATTACACAGATCTGCGTTTAAGAAAAAAATCTCGCCGGGTGAGTCTTTTCGGACTGATTTTGTACCTTTCCGACACGCTGAATTCAAATATGCAATCGGTTTTTCTCCATCACATACAGATTTTGTTTCACAACATTTCTAAAAAAATTCAAATACACATGAAATTCGCATTTTGTGAATTATATATTTATGTGGCGATGTAGTATTTTTAAAGATCTGGGAAATTACAAAACACATTAAATTAACAAAATAGAGGTCCAATGAATGATCAAGTTAATCATGCCAACAGTAATCAGTGAGCATAGAAATGTCCCAGCATCCTTGGTATCGCTCCTCCATCACCCAAATGTCTTGAAGGAAGTGCTCGCCTTGTTCCTCACTGTAGTCACCACAGTTGCTTGGGAAGTAGTCCAGATGTGAGCTTAAAAAGTGCATTTTGATGGACATAGGAGCTCCAATAGCCTGGTAGCTGGAGAGAAGATCTTCGACTACAGAGACATATTGTGTGCTTCTGTGATTCCTGAGAAAATTTGCGACAATGGACAACAACTCATCTCTGCTTAAACTCTTGTCAAAGTCTTTGTCCTTGATGAGTTCTCTTATCTGTGGGCCATCAAACAGACCAGCTTCAATTTTCGCTATACTGAGGCAAGGAAATTTCTCCTTTAAGAAAGCGATTGCCTTGCCGTCTTTCGGAAGAGCTTTTACAAAGTTTTTCATGAGGCCTAGTTTTATGTGAAGAGGTGGAAGCAATACATTTTTGTGGTTGACAAGAGCTTTCTCGACGATGTTTCTTGAGCCTGGTTCCAGCGCTCCTCTTTGTGGCCACTCTCGCCTGGCATAGTGCTGGCTATCAGCCCGACTGTCCCAGAGACAAATAAAGCATGGATATTTGGTGTATCCGCCTTGTTGTCCTAAAAGGATCGAGAGTACCTGAAATGATAAAAAATATAATTTACACACAGGTTGCAATGGACAAATAAAATGGCAATCATCAATTAACAAAGTTATGTTTGTAAATCACTGACAGCCATGTTCCGATTACTCTCACCTTGAGGTCTCTGCAGATTTTCCAGCTATGTAGATCATATTTGATTGCGGAAAGCAAGGTCTGCATGGTCTTGTAGCTTTCTGACAAGTGCACGGAGTGTGCTATGGGGATGGATGCCACTTTGTTTTGTGAAGCAACACAGCCTTTAAACTTTTGCTTGAGGAATGGATGGATAATCTCCAGTCACTGGCATCATATTCCAGCCCTAATGCTGAAACAAGTCCCGGAATATTGTTGCAATAGACCAAATGGCTATCCAGGTCATTAGTAAAGAAGGCCCAAAAGTTCTTGTCACGATCTCGATACCAGAAGAAAGTGGTATTGGGGTGAAGGAGGTTGTTTTCCCGTAATCACAATCTAAGAAGCTGAGAGGATTCTTTGGAGAGAGCCAAGTCCCTCACTAGATCATTGAGCTCTTTTTGTGTTAGTGGTCTGGGATGTGATGCAGGAGAGTGGGGCTTGTATGACTCTTGGTAACTCTCACCAGTGCATTCACTGGATTTCTCTTCCTCTAGTGACCACTCCTCCACATTGGCCGGAGGGGTAGGAACCAGAGTATTGGCATCGTGAGGTTGAGGTTTCACGGCGGATCGGACATTGGGGTATGTGATACAACCTTTGATCTTCTTAGTGAAACCTGAAAGTGATTAAATAAAATTTGTAAATATCTCCACAAGTATTTAAATGGGTTTCTTATTACATTTGAAGCTACACTTAACTATTGCCTCATTGGAAGGTGAAAAAGCCTTCGAGACCTCAGAGAGACAGAGCATTGCTGTGAAGTTCCTTGCACATGGAGAGTTTGAACTGTGTGCATACCAAGGACACTGCTTTTATGCTACTAGCATAAAAAGCATAAAAAAGCATAATTTCACCCTACTAGCAGAAAAGCAGAAAAAGGCATAATTTTGTGCTATTAGCATAAAACAGCATACTTTTTGTCCACTGGCATTAAATTTATGCTTATAGTTGGTGATTTTTGGAACTTCTGCAGCAATCAATATGCAGGTTTCATTTATGCAGTACTTTCATACACATTTTACTTCTACTTCGTGAAGAATTACTGCATAAAATTGACTCTTTGTCATTTTGACTTAATTTTCATATGCATATACAACAAGGATTTACTAGCATAATTTCAGATTTTACTAGCATAAAAACAGTGTCCCTGGTGCATACGAAACGAGAAACCAAACATTGAGATTGACTCACTGGTGATGTTGGCCATGCAGAAGTAGCAGTCAGTGAGATGATCTATACATTCCCTCCAGATCATTGGTATTCCAAATGGAAGACTGCTTTGTTTTCTATTAGCCCAATGCCTCAGAGCTTCCACGCATGTTTTGCAGGCAAGGTGAGGGGCAAAATCTTTGTCTTAGTCTCCAAGTTTGATCCCGAAATATGCATGGTAGCTTTTCTTTACAAAGGTTGAAATTGTGCAGGCTTGTCTACTGAACATAACTTGACCACAAATGTAGCAAAATCTATCGGGATTATTTTTGCATTTTCTGTTCATGGTTGTTGATAGCAGTGTCAGTTCTACTGAAATTCTCAGAGCCAGCATTGAGAACTATTGGCCTGCGTGATATGTTCAATAAATTTGAACTCAGGGGCTGTTGGATTACAAAGTACAAGTTGGGTTCATATTACCACATGCTAATTGACAGAAGAACCCACAAATAGCCCAGTGTACAATTCGATGATATCAGATGCCTCACAAATGACGGAATACATGCAAGCTGGTTTCAGCTTTGATAGTTGTGTCTGCATGGCAGTGACCTCTATTGTCCATTGCAGTAAACGTTTTGATAATTTACACAGCACGTAATTGAACAGGAACAGATTTAGTGCTGTCAATAATATTTTTACTGGTAAGAGTGGGTGTCTCATTCTCGCAATATTTACGAAAACATGAAAAAAACATTTTGCAGTAAAAAAATGAGACGTGATTGGAAAAATCTGACTGCATATTCGTGATCAGCATATCAAAGTTATATAAGACATATATAAATAATGTCATCCAGCAAACTGTCACAGACCAGTGTTATTGATTATTTTGTGTATGATGGTAGTTTAAGGAAAAGTCTATTAAATACACAACTGTTATCTAGATNGTTGTGTCTGCATGGCAGTGACCTCTATTGTCCATTGCAGTAAACGTTTTGATAATTTACACAGCACGTAATTGAACAGGAACAGATTTAGTGCTGTCAATAATATTTTTACTGGTAAGAGTGGGTGTCTCATTCTCGCAATATTTACGAAAACATGAAAAAAACATTTTGCAGTAAAAAAATGAGACGTGATTGGAAAAATCTGACTGCATATTCGTGATCAGCATATCAAAGTTATATAAGACATATATAAATAATGTCATCCAGCAAACTGTCACAGACCAGTGTTATTGATTATTTTGTGTATGATGGTAGTTTAAGGAAAAGTCTATTAAATACACAACTGTTATCTAGATCCTTTCTATCTATATAATATAAGGAAATCTCTGCCAATCAGTAATCAGACCTGTTTAATTTTCTTCAAGTGTATGGGAGGTAGCATTCCTTGTGAAAAGGGTGCATGATTTTCTAAACCACTACTATCTGATAACTATAAAAATAGGCATAATATTAATTAGAACAACAAGGGAAGGAATTTTTACTCACTGGTTTGATAATTGATCTTAAGCATTATGCCTAGCTGCAACATAGTTGTAATGTGTTTATCAATTTAAACATTTGAAAAAGGTGATATTTTAGATTTGGACGATCCTATGACACTAAATGGATAAGCTGATTGTAAAAACGTTTATCTAAGGAGCATGGAAATTCACATTCCTTGGCATGAAAGGCCTGCAGTAATAAAGGATTAGTCTATGGAAGGCACTAAAAGATGATTAACATCAGGACTAAAGAAGCATCTTTGGAGGCAGTGTTATTTTTCACAATAATGCATTTATGAATACATTAAGCACAGTTTTTCCACAGTTAATACAAGAAGACAAAAAGATTTTCAGTTTAGGATTGGGATGTGCATACTCTTTTTGTCCTGTAATTTGAACAAAATATTACATTCCAATACACCATTTTTGCCTTTCTTAATTATATATGCAGGAGATGGTAAGTAATAAAGTTTGTATTCCTCAAAATGGCAGTTAGTTGAAAAATATCCCAGGGGATATGTTTTCATAATTTTTTTTATTAATTTTATATATACATATGTATGCATACATACATGTATATATATATTGTTAGAAAAGTGTGAGCAATAGCAATTACTTTTTGTATAAGTTAATTGACATAATGACATTTTAATATGATTTCAGTTTTAACATTGATTCTGTTGGTTAATAAAACTGTTGTAATCTAATTTAGTACCCATAATCATAATACCAAATTCTAAAAGTAGTCTTTTTGTAACTTTGTAAAAATACTATTTTAATGGGGATTTTTGTTTAACCTTTATATTTTAGGTCCAGGGTGCAAAATTATATTGAAGGGGAGATTGTCCGTACTACGGAGACAAGAAATTATGAATTCAAAGCAGGCGGTGTTTTGTTTGAACCAGATAGCCTGAAAGAGGTATTTTAGGACTGTATTAGTGTATTTTTTCTTTGTTAAGGTTGAAGGACCAGACACTGTTACTGTAAGGGTATTTTTTGTTATAAAAATGTGTTTAATGGTTTTGTTTTTGGAGCTGTTAAATCAGTATTTCATACAACAGTAAAATTACATATGGAGGTAGCTTTACTTGTTGCAACTCTGGGTTTTTCATTTTAGTAAGGATAATATAGTAGTTTTAAGTATACATGAAGCAAGTTGTGACTTCCAGATATGCAGTTGTTTTGTTTAAAAAAATTAGGAATGAAAAAGAATTGTGCGTACAAGTAAGTTTATGCAAATTATAAAATTAACATTGGGTCTTAAACCATCAAAATTATAGACAATGGAATATGTGGTTGGGGGAAGAGGAGAAAGCTGCTTAGATTGATATACCTACTTACTTTTAGTATACTGTTGTATCACCTCCTGGATGAAACACCAATCACTGGATTTTAAGTATGAATGATACCAGTATTAGAAAATGTGTCCAGTTTGATCACCATTTTCACTGGTCAATCTGTCAAGAAATCAAACTACCTGATGGATTTTGTTACAAGGTGACCATTAAGCCTATCCTAACTGTGGGCAACCATTTTCATATTTTCTATTTTGTTTTTGATACTTCGTTAACATCATTTCTTCTTACTTCTTTTCAATGTTCACTTTCGTTTATTCATATATATATATATATATATATATATATACACAAATGCAAGGCTGAACTCTGTGGGTGTCTTTTAGTGTTGGGCTGTTGCATTTTCTAACCAGTTGATAATCAGAAGCCAAATGTAGTTAATTATTGCTATCACAATCCAAGATTTCCCGCAGGGTAAATTATATGTTTTAACATTGTAAATCAGACTTGATAGTTTAATATTTGAAGACCTTTTTATCAAATCATTTCAATCTTTCTGTTTTCTGATTAGCATTTATGGTAGAGATTGTGAATTCATTTTTAATTCATCTTAATTTTAGCTGATTAAGAAATATGGATCAGCTTTTCTCAATTGTGAAGGAGGAGTTATCTTGGGAGGAGTTTTAGATGATGGTAAGTTATTTTATTGGCATCTTCCAGTGTTTTCCCTCAGTGATAAATAAAAAATTTGGAATCACATAAGCTTAGTAGTGGTAATGGTATAATGGGTACTGTAAAGCTTCCAGCTGGCCAATACCTGCATCTATTGGAAAGCAGAAGGTGATCCCCTAGACGGTACACTTGGGTATCCAAAGCTCATTGACAACAAATGTACACTGTATGCAATTTTAAAGACGTCTAACAAATACAACTGGTTATATTATATTGCTTTTATCTTTATGAGTGTCAGGGTTCATCTTGCACAATGGTTTTTGACCAGTGGCCAAGTGTAGTTGACCTGGGTTATTACGTTGCCTGTTATGAAAGCAAAAACAGGATATTATATGATGTGGGTGCATCAACCAGACTAAACTGAAATTTGAAAAGAATTTTTCAAACAGTGGGATGTAGCTAATTAATGACTAATTCCATGATAGAAGCATTTTACCAAGAATTAGTGATGCGTATTACTACCTGATAAAGCAACTTTTTAACAGGAACCAGAATAATAGAGCATCTGTAATACCACAATATCCACTTGTCCTCAGGGGTTTTTGCTCTGCTGCGCATATGGCATTTTGCACAGGATTAACACTTTCTTTGTAGGACAATTTATTTTACCTTTTTAAGTCAGGTTGAAGCACTTTGCAGAAGGCATTTTATTTAAACTTAGTTGATAAGTGATATTCCGAAGTTTGAATAGTGGAACTATCTGACAGTTGCTCCGGGAAAAGTTGGTGTATTTGGCTTCTGAAGTTCGTTTACTTCCTCTTTCCATGGAAGAATTCAAACCATAAAGCAGCTGTAATTTGCACTGTTGACAAGAAAAAGACTCCACCTTGTATTTTTTACAAGGTATGGTGGTACTATGATACATAAATCCTCATATGAATAGGGTGGTTATGTGTTTTACCCAGTAATATGGAAAAGCTGATTTAGGATTTTCATGACCTATTAGATGCACGCTGGTTCATGCCGTAGACTTCCTTTTCCCCTTCTTGACTTACAAAACTCGAGTAAGCACATTTCTTTTTCAGTTGACGTTACTTTTCAGAATTTTGCTCATTATGACAAAGGTGCAGTCTTTCATTTACGTTCAGCAGTAAGTACAGACTGTCTTGTGTAAGTTATAAATATATATCAAACAAGTTGATCACTGTATGCTTGTGATCTTTCAAACATTTAGCCATCTGATCTGAGTTTTTTGTTTGGTTGTTTTACCTTACTGAAGTCGTAACTACATATGTAAACAGATTGGTATCGAATTAAATCGCTGTTTCTACTTTTGGAGGCATGCTTGATAATACTTGCTGGTTGTTTAGAATTTTAAAGGTAGGGTAATTTTAAAGAGCATTGTTTTTATTTTTCTGGCTAATAGGTGTTATTAAAGGAGTTTCAATGAACTTCCGTTCACAGTTGAAGGTCTTCAGATTAATCCAGAATACTTTTGGTAATTTTCGACCTCAAGTATCAAATGATTTGTACCGGTAAGAATTTATTGACCAGATACCGTAAGTTTAGACAAGGATTTTGCCCCGTTAGCGACATTTGTTGATATTGTTTTTCAGCGCCTACAAAAAACAACGGTTTTTTCCCTGACAATAACAAATAATAAAATATGTAACTAAACAATGTATTGTATTTACCTAGCAGAACCCTACAGACCTTGAGCTTTGTGTAGGTGACATTAAAATCAAACGAGGAATGGGAATGGGAAGTGTGACGCCGAGGTCAGAGGGAGGATAGGATAGGGATACCAAAAGCCGCGTTTATTATTATTATGTACGGTTTTCTTATGAATGCTGTTTATTTACAATTACTTACCGGGTCACACCCAGTGACCTGAGGCAAGCAAAGGTTTCTACGAGCAACTTAATTGTTCAATAAATGTGGAGTACAAAAGAAAGTATAATACAAATAGGATTAAAAATTGTATCAAAAAGTATAAAAGTTCTTGTAATAAATTGTTTCTTTATGTGGACAAAGATTTTCTTAGTATATTTGCGGTGCTGGTA
>RDPX01000007.1:796977-842650 GCA_003991215.1 Morbakka virulenta | reverse complement strand
TGCGTTTTCCTCCCCCCCCCCCCCCCACACACACACACACTTGAAACTCATCCGACCCTAAACTGTTCCTTATTCTCCTGTTAAAAGCACGTGGCGTTGTCCAGATGGCTCAAGAACTCAAATTCTTGGCATCGAATCCTTTGAGTCCGAGATAAAACTCTTATATAGCAGACATCCCGCATGGTCTAGTGGTTAGGATTTCTGGTTTTCACCCAGGCGGCCCGGGTTCGATTCCCGGTGCGGGAATGTTCATTTTTATTTTCATAAAAAGTCTGTGCAATGAAATACAAATATTAATGCCAAAATGACGTCAGAACAGTATGTATTTTTGTTCACATTTTGTATCAGTTACTACAGTAATGCTATGAAGTCGTGTTTGCCAGGAAAATCCCCATTCTCAGCTCAAGTAGACTGCAAAGTGTAATTCTGCTGTTCTCCACGCCGTTTGAAGCAGCCGCTTACGACAAGGTCTGGAGACCACTGCTAGCGAATGAGCTAAAACCTAATTGGTAAACCAAGTTGGTACCGACTACGAGTGCGCATGGAGTACTCAATTATGCTCACAGACAGAAAACAGTCGTACACATCATATCTTACTGGGCAGTTAATTCAGTTGAAAAAAGATGTGAGTTAATAGGTTGCAAAAATGATCTTGTAAAAACAAATCGTCCATAGTTTATTTGGTAGAGCAAATAGACATGAAAATTTGACTAATATTTGCCTTTATAAGAACCCAGTTACCTAAACTGCCCCGCTATCAAAATTTTTATCACCCCTTTGAAAGAAATTTGGAAGATAGTCAGTAAAATAAATCACTAATTCTGCATGTTAGGATATGTTATTTTACTTCACCACTTCAGTGTAATCCAGATAGGCAGGATGCCAGTATGTAGTTGATACTGAAGGGTTTTTGTCATAATAGTATTAAGATGACATCGTTGCCTATTACATTACACTCCCAGCGAAGTACAAAGTGGGTGTTGCTGGTGCATTGCAGTATCAGCAGCGAGGGAGAAAAACGGAGGAAGGTGTCACTGCTTGACTGCTGCAGACAACCCACATACATACACATATTTTGAATATATACAATATATATGGCCCTCAAACCTGCAAACCTAAAGAAGCAACTAAAATTCTTCTGTTTGTTGCTACTGTGGAATCTGTTTTACGCTAGGGCTCAGATATTTGGAATCATAATAGCTCTAGAGAACAGCTAGACGGTTGCTACAAAAAATACCAATGTACAGCAATGAAGAAGGGGATTGGCAGGACACCGCATGCGTCATGAAGAAAAAATTGCCCACAATTTCATTCTTTGGATAATTTATGACGGACGTACTAACGGTGGCAGACGTAGAATCACATGCATTGACAGCTTGTTGCAAGATCCTGGTCAAGACAATGGTAATGAGCTGAAAGGCCTAATGAAAGATCGTATTCAGCGGAGGAAATGTGTGTAAACTGTAGGCGAGCTTCCAGAAAGACGACTAAGATGATGATATGCATAATATATATATATATTATATGTATATATATTCTATGTATATATATTATATGTATATATATTCTATGTATATATATTATATGTATATATATTCTATGTATATGTATATATATATATAGGTATGTGTGGGAATGTTCACATTTAAAACAACTGATAGTCACCCTCTATGAATAGCCTTAACTGTACGTTACCTTTTGGTGCCCAGTTAGGGCATACTTTTTTCTTATGTTCTGTTTAGCACTCATTTTTCTATTGTTATCAACTTGTTTTTCTAATTTTTGTACGTTTTGTTCCTCAGGCCATGATAGAAGAAGAAAAGAAGAACAAAGAAAAGAATATAGTAAAGAATATGAGAAAAGAAAATGTTTTGTAAAGTCGGAATAAGTTCTTAGTTACCCCAATTAAAACCTTTTATTTTCATCTTCAGGGTCCAGACTCCAGAATGAGGCGATAGCAGCTGAACGTTATTTTATCAGTGCGAAAAGCAAGGGGGTATAAGATATAGCAGCCCACTCTTTTCCCCTTGGTCACCTAAGTAAGGCGTTAGAACATTAAGTTCAAAGATCATACCTACAAGTTTTGCTGCACCTAAGGTAGTTCGACTTCAAAAGATATTCTTTAATGGTCTGTAAAGGGAATCAAAGCTTCCACAAACTTAAGTATGACTCCTATTGAATTTCGCTTCTGTTGTGCCATATTGTACTTATGTCGTATGTCGTCAAGGTTTCTTGTAGGATAAAAGGTCACCTGCCTGTTTTCAGGTGAAACCCCCTTCCTTTCCCCCTCCCTAACTGTGGTAAGTTAAAACGACATGGAGTACCATGTACGTAATTGGTCACCTTGATGTAGCCATTGCTTTTATCGCGGGGAAAATTAAACGATTTCATGTTAGAAGGCA
The DNA here is from genome assembly GCA_003991215.1 of Morbakka virulenta. NCBI lineage: Eukaryota > Metazoa > Cnidaria > Cubozoa > Carybdeida > Carukiidae > Morbakka > Morbakka virulenta. The sequence goes on along the minus strand of RDPX01000007.1, from coordinate 840,248 downwards.
GAGCCAAGTCTGTCTTTCAATTAGGAACCTATGATGAGAACTCATACCCAGTTTTCTTTTCGAACCTTCCTTAATGGAAATCTTTGATAAAATATTGTTATAAAATTTGTATTTTTCTCTTCTGGTGTCGTGGTTCACAGGAGTGCATCCAAGAAGCTTTTCGCCATATGAATGCCATTTTCATTGGGGTTCTAAATTCCAGTATGGATAGATTTAATTTTTAAAACCTTTAGTTGGGGTAGTTTTGTTGAAATGTATGTAGACATTTTTTTCGGAGTATTTTAGCATCAAAAAGTAGCTTTGTTAGAAATTTTGTTTCGCGACAGAGTTGGAGTAAAGAAATACGAACAATTTAAGAGTCTTTACTTTGTAGAAAGAAGGTCATGATACGTCTGAATAAGAAATTAAATTTCAGGCCTCTTTATGTTATGTAAATACTGTAAAAAACGGAGGTATTACAACCCCCGGTATAATGCTTTACTTTATTGAATGCCGCTGTTATGAAGAGCTCATTTGGTGATGCAAAATGTAGCCTACTGCTCGTTGCATGGTTAGTTCCTAGGATTATGCCATCCAATATTGCCAAACTATAGTTGATTAAAATGTATTTACGTACAGAGTTTAATTGTTGGCTTTGAACGTATCTGGCCTGAATCAATTTTATATACACTTGGACTTTGTTATAACGACTTCTCAAGGAAGATAGACTGAGTGAAAAGTAAGTACCTTTTCCGTACTGAAGTACCGCCTCCCATCAGACTTCTTACAACTATGGAGTACCGCACTTAAATCCCTCGTCGTATGAAGCAGACAGACTGCTTTGATTGCATTGCTCACCTCACAATATTGAGGCTAAAATAGTATTAAAAACCAAGCATATTTATCCTATTTATAAAACCATAGGACTTCAACCCATAAATTTGGTAGGTCAAACTTTGAAAATAAAAAATTCTAAATAATATTCTACCCAGTTAAATAGAAAAAGAAAAAACGTTTAGATTTTCGAAAAGATAAACACAGTCTATAGTTATTAGTATTTTTAAGAGAAGAAAGGATTTCCAACTTTGTCTAAGATAAGCTTGGCAAGCATATTTTAAATGTTTTTTATTACTGGATATAGCTTGGGTCAAGACAAAAAACATTAAGAATTCGATGTGGGAGATAAGTTCCTTGTTGAATATTTAATGGGGTGCCTTGTCAGGATTTAGATCCATAAACAGGTGCTGGTCAGAGACTGTGTTTTAAGGTGTTTTCTGAGTTCAGAAAATACTCATTATTGTGTTCTGCCTTGTAGTATATTAAGTGACTGATAGCACAAACTAAAAGGAATTAAGGAAATTTATAGGACGAATTGTATTACAACTTTTCTTTATCAAGCTGAGAACTTTATCGTAATCCTTTTTATCATCAAAAGTTTATGAAGCCTCAAAGTCTTCTCTTTAGGTCACAAGAGAATAGAAAAGCCGTGTAAACTCTTTCATACTGTTGTAATCTATCTGTTATAGTCCTATATTCGATTCCCTTTAAACAAAATGGTACTAGAGAAAAGGTAAAATAAAGAATTGTACAAACAACTCAGTGTTTATGGTAACTAGACCGTAATTTCTTAATAAAATCATCCAGTTGCTACCACCGAAAAAGTTTTATGTTCAGAAAAACAACAAAATACTTAATGTATTTGACGTATTTTTAAATTAGTATCGGTTTCATCACCGATGGTAAGATTAGCATATTATGGCGTTGGTTTTGTTTAAAAAATGCCATAATAACCAATAATAATGATGATGATAATAATAAACAGATTGCCAATCTGAAATAAGAATTTTATCATATTTTCTTCACAACCTGGTTACATCAAACGTTATACATAGCATTTGTTTATTAAAAATAGCATTTTCAACTGAAAGATTATGATTTTAGAATTACCAGTAACTGAAGAGAAGGAAACTTCATGACAAGTTTGAATGGTCACCAGATGTCTACATTTTGAAACGCAGGGCTGAAAGAAGTGGGCCTTAAAGAGTCGCACGTGTACAACGGAATTTGTTGAATTTTTTCCATGTAACGAAACACATTGCACTTTATATGAGAAATAGGATTTTCATCACCCCATACCAGCCCCTTTGAGCCAAGATGCTCGATCTGTGGTTTCTACTGGGTAAACCTGGAATCAAGAAAGACTAAACGACGAAATTGGCGTATTTGTTAAATCATGAAAGCATATTTACGTTTTTGTCAGTGATATTATTGAAGATAAGGGAAAGAGACATATACCTGTAATTTCATTTTTATTTATTTGAAGTCGTTAAGATACTAGATGATATTTGCCATGAATATACGTTTGAATAAGAAACATTGAGTGATTTTGAATGAGAAATATCTCTGTACTGTATTTGTAACCATCTTTTTTGCATTTACGTTATTTTGCAGTTAGACCCTAACCATAGTGGTATTTTAGTTGTTAAACTGTGGAGCTTGTACTTAAAGTGTATGCATTTGTTACTGGACTCTGTGGTACGTTAAAAGGACGTACTTTTTACATCCAACAATATTTTGCCACAGTGCATGTACATAGATGGTAAAACATCGCATTTTTGTTTGCTACGTCGTTGGCATTACTGCTTAATAAAATGTGTTTGTTTCAAGTATTCTATACCTGTAAATATGTTTAAAATAGGACAATAAAAGGCTTACTTAGCTACTTCTCAACTTTTGCAAGTACGTGTTTTTGCCAATTAGTGTGACCTTTGTTCACGAATGCTCCGAGCGAATTTCTCTAGTCAGCATTTAAAAACAGAGCGCAATAGATACAGAAAACGCCATTATCGATTGGCCTGTAAACAAAACAATCTTATAAGTGTTCCTTTTTGCATGATCGGTAGCATCCATGCTTGAGTGGGTTTTTTTGAAGTTGTATTGTTCGGCAGGCTTGAAGTGTTTCCTCAGTATAAGGTACCTTTGATGAACCGTCAGCGTTGATAATCCTCCTTTCATTACCTCACCAATGTCGTACACTTTTTGAGTCGATGTTGTGCCATCAGCTGAAACAAAAAGAAAGAGACCTTTATTTCCGACAAGTAACTTTTCAATGTTTTGAAGGAGAGATATATCCAGTCATTCTTCAACTACTAGATACCGCGGTGCCATTCTGTAAGTGAGTCATTCTTCATACTACCGGTTTCAGAATGCTAATGAAATCATGAATATTGTACTAATAAAGGTTGCAAAGCCAAAGAATTTAGAATAGGTTAAGAGAGCACATAAGGCTTGAAAACTAAATTTTAGTTTTGAAGCCTTAAAAGACGAAAGTTTTTAAAAGACTTGCTCTCGAATGATTTCGATTTTATAAAAATTGCTTTCTATTGTTGTTTCTTCAACTGTTGCTATTGGCTGATCTGAGCTCGTGGAAGTGGACTCATTGGAAGTTTGGCTTGACTCATCATTTTCTGGTGTGTCACAATAGATTCTGTACGCGAAAAAATGGAATCATTGTCAGCTGGGAAATAGAAAGGATGAAGATCCAACGCAAGCATTTCATTATATATATATGTGTATGTATGTATGTATATATATATATATATATATACTCAATCTGCAGACAGTACTGTTTCGCCCTTTGTGGGCTCATCAGTGCAGCACAGAGCTTCTGAGACATAACTCTCTGGCCATGTTTCCGGAGAATATATATATATATACTCAATCTGCAGACAGTACTGTTTCGCCCTTTGTGGGCTCATCAGTGCAGCACAGAGCTTCTGAGACATAACTCTCTGGCCATGTTTCCGGAGAAAACACAGCTTAAAGCGTTATTNTATATATATATGTGTATGTATGTATGTATATATATATATATATATATACTCAATCTGCAGACAGTACTGTTTCGCCCTTTGTGGGCTCATCAGTGCAGCACAGAGCTTCTGAGACATAACTCTCTGGCCATGTTTCCGGAGAATATATATATATATACTCAATCTGCAGACAGTACTGTTTCGCCCTTTGTGGGCTCATCAGTGCAGCACAGAGCTTCTGAGACATAACTCTCTGGCCATGTTTCCGGAGAAAACACAGCTTAAAGAGTTATTGTGGGATCCTGCCAGAGTGCTCAAACCACGCATGCACAGTGAGCATTGCATATATAGATATATAGATTGAATTGCATTGTAGATGTTTTTTCAAATCTACTAGATTCGTTTCAACATATGATTATTTGTAAGCATCCAGTACGCATGAATAAAAAACAATCCTGGAAAAAAATGAACAATGCCATAATTACCTGAAATAATTGGTCAACGTTTTACAGCGCTTTGAAACCAGCTGCAGAGCCAACCAGCTAGCGACCAATATCACTTCTTTGTTGCCTATATAAGTTACTCGAAAGGGTCATTCTTACAAGAATCACCCCTATACATAGACAACCATATATCACGCCAACAAGCAAGCCCCAGACCACACAGAAGCACTGCAGAACAAGAACAAGGCACTGACATCATTCATTGAATCTGGATTCGAAAAAAAGTTAAAGACAGGTGCAGTCTTCATAGACCTCTCAGCAGCTTACGACACTGTGTGGACAGGGGGACTTGTGGTGAAACTGGTAAAGATAATACCATACAGAAAAGTATTGAAACTCCTCTCGACTATGACCAGCTCAAGAAAATTTCACGTCGTACTTGGAGGAGACAAAAGCAAATCAAGGAAAATAAAAAATGGCGTTCCTCAGGAGTCAGTCATCGCACCAACTATATTCAATGTATATACAAATGATTGGCCTGTCAGCCGATCTCTCCAGCTTGGCTATGCGAATGACTGGGTATTGGCCCAGCAATCAAACAACTGGAATATAATTAAAAAGTCTCTTAGCGAAGAAACAACACAGCTTAAAAATTTTTTTGACCAATGGTACTTAAAAATAAACACAACCAAATCAGTATCTGCTACATTTCATCTAGATAACAGAGTTAACAACAACAACAACAGGTAAGAGCAACAAGCTACAAAGACCCTTAAAATCAACATCAACGGGAAAATCCTTCCAACTGACACAAACCCAAAGTACCTTGGTGTTACTCTTGACAGACAACTGAACTACAAAGCACACCTGAACGGAACAGCAAACAAAATAGGAAAACGCAACTGTCTCCTTAGAAAACTGGCTAACACCTCTTCGGGAGCGTCACAACAAGTACTTAGAACGTCCGCACTAGCACTCTGCTATAGTGTTGGAGAGTACTGTACCCCAGTATGGTCAAGAAGTCCTCATGCCAAAAAGATAGACATAAAACTGAGAGAATCCATGAGGATAATTACAGGATGTCTTAAGTCAACACCAATACAGTGAAATTGAGAACTACAACATGACAGAGGCATGGAGAGACTGGTGGTTTGCGAAAATACCATCGGGTGGAGAAATTATTAAAGACCCTGCTGAAAGACTACCAGGCTTCCAGAATAACACCAGAAAACAATGGGTCTCCTCAAACCGACTGCTGACAGGCCATGGCCGAACATCAGCCAACATGTACAAATGGTGATTAAAAGACGCTGCAGACTGTCCCCACTGCAGTGGAAACCAGGAGACTGAAAAAAACATCGCCCTCCAGTGCCCAACAAGCAGACCGGAGGGAGGGTTTGACACCGTTATCAAATCTGATGAAGAATTCGGAAACTGGCTGAGGAGACATAATGTGGAGATGTAGCCATACGCCACTACCAGTGCTTTGAAGCTTCAATTAGTTCTTTTTCTTGTAATTTCCTTCTTCTGTCTTTGTTTGGCATTTTGAAGTTATCACAACTCAAAAATCAAATACATGCAAAACTTCACTCACAAAGTTTCCAAATGATATGAAAAAGAAATTGAATAACCAGGTGCATGCAAAAATTGTCATCGAGTTTGTTTACATTGGATTGAAAATGAAGATTCTGCAGTGGTGCAAATGTGTAAAAGCAACGTGATCACGTTTATCTGTAGACTACCGCAAAGCTATTGCCTTTATTTATGCTCAAATGATTAATTGATTATTAATAGATTTTTTGAAAAACGTTTTTGCAACAGGGGGTGGTCGCGCCCAACGACCCCTCACGTTACGCCTTGGCTATTGTCAACTTTGGCACGATCTTCCCATACTCTAAAAATTATCTTGACAGTTTCAGAGTGTTGGCTCCATCTTTTTTACGATATACTTTTTCGTTGCTTTTCTGTACATAAGACTACATCTACAAGACAGTGGATGCAATTGTACAATATCTTACGCTTTTTAGGAGTAGATAGTCTTGCCTGATCTTCCCCCAGTTTAGTATCCCTTCCTTGACGAATCTGGCTTGGCTCCTCTAATCATATTTATTTGTCCAGTCCAGGCTATTGAATGCTAATTGGATACTATTTGGAATCATGTATCGGGAGCTGTGTTGTACTGGATTGCTCCAAATCTACTCTAAATCACTTTCTTATCTATAGCTCTAACATATATTCACTAAATTACCCTGCTTCAGAGGGCTTCCTGATCACTTGGTGATTACACTTTTCGTCTGTCTTGACTTTGCAGGCGTTGAAGAAAACCATTACATTCCATTTACAATTATGCGAAAACAGCTAGTTTTTCATGATTTCCTTTGTTATGCTTCTTGGAATAACATCTTCAAAATTCGAATTCAGTACTGAATATTGAGGACCAAGGATTTCGTCTTGGTCCCTAATTGGGTTCGATCCTTTGGTTTCCAGCAGAAAATTCTAGTTTTAACATCATTCTTTTTCTTTATTTTTTACCAGGGTAAGTGGCTGCCATTGCCCATTTTAAGTGTTATTTTCATCTCAACAGACGGGTGCTTTCCCTGAAAATCCACCCTGCAACCCTTTATAATCGTTGCAAGAGGATTCTCGGGGAGGCTAAAGAGAATTGAACAAAAAGCCCAATATCAAAGTGACGAAGCAGAAGATAGGATATCAAGAAATTCGAAGGATCTACAATTCAGTACTTCAAAAAAAGCAAATATTTTATTCTGCTACTCTTTAACGGAGCTGAATTTTTTTCTACAAATAAAGCGAAATTCGCTATACAGTAGCTTGTAGCTAATTTAACTGTTGATGAGAGTGGTTTTAATTGATATAACTTTTTATGACATATCTTTAAAGCCCTAGAAAACTAACGCGAATTTACAAAATTCGCTTCAATTTTACCTACGTTAATTTTGTTTGCCTTTATTTTATGAGGCGTTAATTTTTTGTACCATATTTTTAAAGAACATTTATTCTATTATTAAAACATATAGCTATTTACACTATACCGATTGCTCCTCGGGTATTTTCACTGTCACTTCGCCTTTGTAGATTGGCTGCAATGTGTCGAGGGCTACTATTTCCTCTTTCTTCTTACCGTTCTTTATAATGGTGCTTATAGATTCCACATTCGACACCTTTGTCGTCGTCTTCAACATCTTCCACGTTTCTCCCGATTAGCCCAAATATGTTTTTCAGGATAGCTTTTTATTCATCTTTATTGTTCTTATCTTCCAAGAGTTAACCAACACTTTTAACCTTCTCTTTTAAATATTTAAGCAATTTCTCTTCAGACCACTGCATGTCAACTTTGATTGGAATTTCTAGACCACCCTGATACAAACGCAATGGTTTGTATTTTTCTGATGTTACTGTTTTAGATATGCTTGTTCCCAGCTCGATGGAGTACCAGAAGTACCCGCGCAATTTCCGAGGAATATGTCCAACAGCTTCATGTTTTATTTTGCCAGGAATTTTTGTGGAGCCAGAGATAAAAAACCGGAAGTAGCTATTATTTCTTTCTTGTGAAAATGGTATCTTCTGTCCTACATGTGGCTTCCACATCCTCCTATACTCCTGGTAACCATGCAATCCACTTGAGAAATTAAAAATTGAGCTTTCAACGGTTACTAAAATATCAGTCGACATATTTTTGTTTATCACTCGCGATGTAGACGTAAAGCTTAGAACATTTATCGTTGTTCAGAGAAAAGCTGGCGCCACTATAAACTGTCATATTGTGTATGATGTCCTGATGAGTTTTAATAAAAGCTATCTGCAAGAAGTATAGGAAGCTTTTAGAGCTTGTTGTGACTGATGGTTGCTTGCACTACTTGTATCCGAGAATGAACTTCGCTCCAAGGGCGTCCACAATTTCGAGACCAGCCGGGACCTAGTCTTTGTTGGCAGAGATTGAGACATTTTTATCAATGTAAACAAATATGGCTTATTATAAATGTAAGTCAAACTCCTTCAAAGTATGTGGCGACATCTGGTGTTACAATAGCTGCAAAAAACCGCCAAACATGTGCCCAAAGAAGGTACCGATGACAACCTGCAATTATTATTGCGTTAGCCGAAACACTGGCTGGAGATTCTTGCCTTTTTAACTGATATGCAAAGGGAAGATAAAGCGCTCTTTATCCACTGCTACATTTGCCGAAGGCTTTTTACTGAGTTTCAATGGAGCATACCGAAGTAACGAGCAAGAGACCTTGCCACTGATAACTAAAGTCATTCTCAGAAAAAAGGAAGAGTTTGGACTGGGTGAAGATCACAAATCGTGCCTTTTGGGGATGCTTTCAAGGCCAAGTTTACGGAAGCTGTTAAATTAGAGCTTCAGACATCAAAGTGGTTTCTGTACCAAAAAACATGACGCACTTCTCCAGCCTTTAGACTTGGCCACTAATTTGACAAACAAAAAGATGAAACTGCAAGAGTTTAACGATTGTTTTACAATATCTATAACAGAAGCTCTTCTGGATTATCCAACTAGGGATGTGGCAACCATCAAGGTTGACCTCAAATTGTCTATCTTGAACTCGGAGCATACAAAAACCATCCACCATGTATACATTTTTTAAAAATAGCTGAAGGATGGGAAACATGCTGGAAAGCAGCTGGAATTACGGAAACGCCTTCGTCGCCCAAGAGCTTCTTCGGCAGTTATAAGCCTACTCTTAGTCTTCTTAGACTAAGTTATAAGCCTAAATCCATACAAATAAGCATAATTTTTCCCCTGTTGTTGATATCTTGTTGTTAAATGAAAAAACTGTTGCAGCTGTTGAGTCTGTTGTTAAATAAAAAAATATTGAAACTGTCAAAAATTGATATAATTTTATACCGTTTGAAAAGTGTTTTGCTAATTCACTTTAATTTTATTCGAAATTTAAATATTTTGCTCGGCTCCTGTAAATTTTCTACGCGTTTATTTCAGTCGCGCTAATTTCATGCGGCGATAATTTTCTATAATAAGGTGCCGATTTACATCTTGATGAAACTTAAATACAGTGTAACTGCTACATTAGTTGCATTGATCTTTGTCCTTCTTGACAAATCAAAGCCACTGACCCTAGTGGATTGGCACTCTGTTGTATTCCTGCTGTGCAGCTATCTTAAAATACGTTTAGGCCATACATTACGAAATTCTCCAAATGCTTTTTACCGTTCTAACTAAAAATCTGACATAACGTACAGAAAAGGTTGGAAAATATTTATTAGTTTATGACTTCGATGTCGATACATTATCAGGTATTATCAAAGGTTGAAGTGATATTTATAAGATCTTGCGAGCGTAATAAAATCCAAAATTCTATTTACAAAGAGTATTCTAAAAAGTACTGTTATACCCTGAATCTTCTCAAAATAACCGGTAATTTCCCTTAGTCACGTTTGACGTTTATAAAAATTTGGGTTGACACGGAACTATCAGAAACGAAAGTGGTTTATATTATTCATGTAATTTGATCACGTCCGATAATGTTTGCTTTAGGGCTTGCTTTTCTAACGGTCATGGCACATTCTGTTATCAAGAAATGTATTCAATCTGTTTTTTATTTTTTATGTTTTCGGCAAGGGATATTGCTTTGCATAATTTGAAGCTTTCGATAACATTTGCCGTTTTAGCCTTATTGTGAAGCCCAGGGCTAATAGTTTGTCGAGTAACAACTTGTTAGTAATAGGGTCTTTTTCTATGTTAAAGCAGAACCAAGGGTGTACTGATTGACCACTCATCAAGTACTTAAGCCAAAAATGCTCGTATTCCTCATAGTTTTAACTAAAGGAAACCTCTACTTGTTACTTTCTGTAGAAACAAAGTTGCTTGAAGGTTAATTGTTGCATCATTTCAGGAGCAAACATACAGTGGGTGCTCTCTTACCAGTCACTAATTATTACAGTTTCTTTCATCGTGTTTAAGTGTGACCAAACTTACTTCTTTTCTGTTTACAATATATTGGTGATTAGGGCGATGAGGGCAACAGAGTCAGTGATCTGATCCAAGGATGTGGTCGACCCTTCCCTTTTGTGAATTGCCCTAGGTCCAGCTGGCCAGGCTGGTAGCACTTGGATGTGTCCCTTCCTCGCCATTATAAGCGAGAGCCGAAGGTGTGCCAAGCAATGGACTGGTCGGGAAGGTGGAAGCGTTACGACTTTACTCGCAACCTTGTGAGTTATGTTTCTTAGGGCAAAGGCTACCGCTTACAACTGGGCATGTAGCTATAAAACCTCAACTCCAAAATTCTTTCAGGACATGGCTACAAGAAAGAGAGGGCAGCAGCCAGCTCAAAAATTGCCTTGGGCGCCATGAGTCTACTGTAAAAATAAGACAAAACCATCGTAGAAATATGGGAGAACTCTCTTTTCATTACGACGAACGTAGAAACCAAGAAAAGAATCTATGAGTTAGTAAAAGCACAAATAAAAAGAAAAAGTGCTCCATTTACCATTGGTATCTGATGATACGAACACGAGTTTCCGCATTAAGCTTTTTTGCTCAGACATATAGCCATCGTAGTAAACATTCGTATCTTTTAAAGAGTTTGTTAAACCATATCTCTGTCACAGTCCATCTGGCTTTTTAAAAGTTTATCTAATGAGGCATATTTCTCTTTTACGATCACAGCGTCATCGGCGTCTCCTTCCACCACTTCATCCAAAGAGTCAAGAGCTTTTTCCACGCTTTGACGAGTACTTAAAAAAGGACGGAGATCTCTCAAGCAATACCCAATGTTTCTGACAAAACAGGACATCACGATGTATGATCTTTCAAAGCTCAAACTGTCAATGTCGATGAGTAACGATTGCCTTTGATTTAATCCTTTGAATTTGGAAAGCAACGCCGGACTTTTTGCCAATCACATACTTTGCTCCATCATATATCTGATTTCTTCAGTTTTGCAGCGACAATTGGAACCACAACAGGGGATCTTTAATTGCATGACCAATGGAATCACTGCTGATATTAATTAGTTCATAAAATTGTTTTGAATAAACTCAACAATGTTTCGCTTGCTAGAAATTCCGAACTCTTAATAAACAAAGAGCACAACACAACTAATAAAACATGTGATGTTCACAGCGTTTCAACATCAAGTTATGAATCAACAATCATTTGCAGATTCCATACTTAACGCTGATAATTCAAAGCCTAGTGTTAAATAATGTGTTTTTTGTTGACAATTTTTATTGCACTACATGACCAAATATCAATTTACCCCAACCCTGAGCTTTAATCACAGTTATCGTTTTAATTAAAGGGTCTTCCGCTACCGGGGTGGCTAAGAGTCCATGGTACCATTTTTTTACTAAGTTATTTTGTGTGCCGGAAGTCTCATTGATATCACAGATGATTCTGAAATTCTTTGGTAACTCCAGCTGCCTCGTTTTGGCTTGCCTTGACCAAAGTTGGAAAAATGGCTGTTGCAGAAGCTGTGACAAGCCGACAAGAATCTATAGAACTGGTGGATCTTGAAGCACGCATCGTTCAACTATGCAAAGAAAACCCAAAAGGAATCGGTGACAAAACTCTTCAACAGGATATGGTCGGGGTGCCAGCACAACAGCGAGTAAAAGCTATAAACAGGCTTCTGTCCATGGTACGTAGACGCACACCTCTTTTCTTCATCATAAATTTTAGTCAGCATCCTGTAAAATGCTTAATTACTTGGTGATGGTAATGAAGTTTTGCGAATATAGAAAGAATATCAAGACAATAAATTAATTGATATTTTTGATGCCAGAATCTGTTGGTGTACTTGGTGCACCTCCTCCTCCTCGTGTGCCGTGTCCTTGCAGAACGTAGGCGGTCATGCTTGTCCACAGGATCCTATTCTTGGTCTTCTCCAGCATTTCCTTCTCGCTGACTCCGGTCCATGTTGACAAACTTTTCATTTGTTGCACCATTAGATTTAAATGGTTGTAGGAATTAGTTTGAACCAATTTATTTATGTTTATACTGACATATATTATTACCACAGAAAACATAAAAATTATCAGTTCAGTTGTGTCTGTCTTTAAATCAACAATTAAATTCTTATTCTTATTCTTCTTCTTCTTCTTATTATTATTATTATTATTATTATTATTGTTGTTGTTGTTGTTGTTTTTGTTATTGTTAGAATGCAGGAGTCTTGCCAGTTGTAGAAGGAGGGTATCAGAACAGTAAATTGGCCAGCTTAAGTTGCAAGTAGAGGTGATAAGATTCTTTTGTGAGCAAATGTTGATATTTTAAAAATGTGGTTCTACCAATCCATTTGATGCAGGATGGCACACAAAGCAGAGTGTGCTTATTGCTATTAAAAGCTAGGGAGGATTGAAAACCATCAGAAAGGAATTGGAGCCCTCAGTCACATACAATTCAAAAAGACATACTTGGCATATTTGGTAAGCATTGACCTTAAAACATTGGTTGTGACTTGAGCTGTGATGGTTGACATAGGGATGAGTTCTAACCACTTTATACCACAGACAATGGCTGAAATTTCCTTTTCAATTTGTGCATAGTTATTCTCCAGAAGTAAAAGTATATGAGGCATATGTAATTGGCCTCACTACACCATCAGACATGCAATGACTAATTAACCCCCCCCCCCCTACCCAAGCCATAGGAACTTGCATCAACACTTGATACAAGTGGTAAGGTTGGATTGAAAAAAACAGCACTTGGTCACCAGTTAGAGCATTTTGGGCAAATTGAAAGCTTCACAAAACTTGACAATGTGCACCAGCTACAATCTTTCTCTGAAGGGAAATAATTCTAACGATTTATGTGGAGTGTGTAAAGCTGAAGATGGTTATAACTTGACCCACTTCCAGCTTCTTTAACTACTGGTTTGATAAGGAATATATTGTTGTAGAGGGCATCTCAGTTTAAGATGTTGATTTCAAGTGCAATAGCTGTTCCATTAAAGTTCAAGCCTGCTCCTAGTTAAGAGCAGCCTCCAAATTGTCAATAAAATATTCCACATTGTTTATGGATTCCAGAATCATGGTGACATTATGGACCAGTCTCAGAAATACTATGTTGCAACTATGCTCAAAAGTGCTTAGAAAATTTTTAGGAGTTGTTGCTTACTGACCAACAAAGGCATTTTACTTTGCCAGAGAGGCCATATTCCAGCCTTTGTTTTTCACATTTTATTATATGCATGAGAAGTATGGGCCATAAAAGTTGATGATGTTGTCTGTTTTAAGAGAGTAAACCACTCTATGATTAGATAGATGTTATCAGTGAAGCTGAATGAAAAGAATCCAATGGAGCAACTGCATAAGGTACTAGGCATCATGCATAAGAACGTCTTCTGCTTTACAACTGCAAATGCTGTCACCATGTAGAAGGAAATGGTGGTAATATGTGGCCTTGCATGGCCATGGATGTGAAAGTGTCAGGTCCCAGCCTTTAAGGTGGCTGAAGGAAGAACTGAATGCAGAATATTACACCTCCCCTGGGGGCTCCTATTTTGGCTGCCTCTTTATCCCATTATTGGGGTGACTGAAGGGAGGAAAAAGCCAACAAGACATAACAATAAAAAATGCCAGCCCTTAGATATGGGGAATAGGGCTAACTGAACAATATGTAGGCAAGGAATAAAGTGAATGAATAAGTAAGCAGATCAAACATATTTTTTTATGTCCAAACTTTTTAGCCGATGCAAGCCATACAGCTCTTTCGTTTTGCTTTTAGAAAATATAATTTTTTATTTTGTTTCAAATGATTTTCTTATGCAACTTATAGTATAAATATGATTGTCAAAATATGTAAAATATAAATGGTTCATGCAGCAGCATTTTTCTAGTTAAAGGTCATTGTTAGGTCAATCTGAATGACTCTATTTCAGAAGAAAAATATATATTAAGTATACAGAAACATTGCCAGAGAACAATGTTATTTGGAAATGCATTTTTAATGCACCACTCTCCAGTGGAAGCCAACCTCAACAATGTCAGTATAAACTTTTACTAGCACTTTTGAGGATGAATTGCAAAAAATAAGAAATGTTATGTTATTTATTAAGAAAATTTAATCAATGAAATCTACATTGACAAGAAACTTAAATAATATAATTTTTTTGCTAAAAAGTTTAACAGACTAATGTAATAAGAATAAACCATGGTAGTCATTGCTTAGGCATAAAATCAACATGTATACCAGATACAAAATATTGATTATTTTTTTGTTAAATCTTTTGTGGCAATGAGGAAATTACAAGAATTGCATGGTTAGGCTACAGCATCCACCAACTAACCTGACCAAGATACTCTGCAAAGTGATAGAATTTTAAATCAAAAAAGAAACTGCTGGGTATTATAGAGGGAATTAGATGGGCCTTGCCAAACCCAATCAGATTAAAGTAATACTATTTAGAAAACTGGAAATGAATGAGTACTACATTTCCTACTTTACACATTTCAAATTTGCTACTTAAGAAATAATAATTAGAAAAAATGGGAAGGTTAGTCTGAATCATTGTTAATACACACACACACACACACACACACACACACACACACACACACACACACACACACACACAATCACTCACCATGAGTTCGTTTTTTATAATCATCTTGGGTTGGGGTCATCATATTGTAATATGGTTAGCCACTAAAATTACATCTTCCCTTCTGACCCATGGCAAATTTGCACTTTTAGTAAGTAAACCTTTGTTATAGCTACTGGTTGCTTAGTTTTTACAAAGGTTCCACTTTACTTAACAATTTTTTTTGTAAGAAATTTATTGTGTACCATTTACTATACAACATGTGTTTTTATCAATCACTAACTATAGGGTCAGCTTGAACTTCTTAAAGATTCAAATGGATTGGTTTATCGTTATAAGGATAGTCAATCTGCCAGGTTGGTAGCTAAAGATTTGTCAAGGCTTCTATAATTTTACTGATATTTTGCCATCACACATTTTTGTGATGGCAAAAATAAAGGTTTTGTGTTTTAAAAGGTTATTGTCAATGTGGTTACCTATTTATGATTGCCTGAATGCATTATTTACAGCACATAAGTGACATTTTGCTGCAAACAAGGTTTTCACTTCCACTTTTAACAGGACCATCATTATTTTTTAACCCACAAATGAGTGCTTAATTATTTGTACAGTGTGGATATATAAAACACTGTGAAGATGGTCTTTAAAACTATCCATAGAGAGAATGATTTAAGGTAAGGAAAAGAGATAGGCCATCAATACATTTTTTATTGGTTTTAACATCATTGCCCCCCAGTAACTGAGGCTCAGACAGTGCCCTTCAGAGGGACATTTGTTTTAACAGTGAGGAGCTAGCTGGATGCTCTTCCTGATACCAACCAATGGCTTTTTCTTTTGTGAAGTTCTGAATTCTTTTTGTGCCCTCAGGGAACCAAACCCAGAACCTCTTGGTTACAGTGCAACTGCACTAACCATTATGCCATGGTTCCTCATAACAAATCTTTGGTGAGAAATATTTACAAATTGACTAGTTACAAGATGAATGAGTTAACAGACAAGAAAACTCCAAAAAGAATTAATCCATGTTAATCCATGTTTGTGTTAGGTAAGGCAAGTGAATGGTGGTGATGTGGCAATGTTTTTTTTACTGATTTGTTTACCAGTTTACTTATGTACTTCCTGATACTTCTTTGCTTTTCTCATGGCCTTTTTTTTCTTGGCCTTTATTGAGTAGGTGGTCTGTGGTAACCCCTCTAGATTGGGCACTTGGTTTGTTTTACCATTTTCTTAGTTGCTTCTTCCTTTTTGTTTGTTGCAAGACATTCTTTGTTTTAACTTTCTATGCAGCTAAGAATTTTCCTTCCAATTAACATTGTATTTGGCTGAAATTTGAAATGATCAGTTTTTGTGCCTCTTGATCATTTAGACAATGTTTTCACTTTGCTATGCTTCTTTCTATGACCACCTTTCAGCATTGTTATGTCAAAACATTGCCTTGAGAAATTTGGAGGAGGCTCTTTGAGTCTTGTTGATAAGAGTATTGTTGAGCAAGATGGTTTTATGTTTGTTGCATCATGGTGGGTTTTTGAATGTCATTTGTATCAATAGTGCCCCTATCATCATACTACTGTCTATACTAATGTTAGCCAGCTACATTTCATTGGGGTTGGTGGTTTGTGAATCCTGTGAATCATGTTTTTTTCTTGTCTACTGTTGTCTGTTCTTGTGCACTTAGTCAATTCATTTAAATCAGGCCCCGGTGGGCATTCACTTTTTGCACCTTGGGCGCTTTTAGCACCTTGTAGAAGGTATCTTTGCCATGTTTTTGTTTGCACATTTAACTGATGACAAACAGGTGACAATTGTTGAATTAGCATGGCAAAAGCTTAATATTGCCACAAGCAAAGATCATTGGTTGGAATCAACTCCTGCAGACCCTTAAGCACTTATGGTGATGATTATACTTCAGTGATGATCTCCTCTGCCAGAGTAGTATAGTGTAGTAAGTGCTTCTTAAACTTTTGCAATTTTTCTTAAGTCACACATAATGTCAAAGTTGCTTTGGTCAAATTTCAATTGTGCCTGTACTTGTTCAGATACTAACTTTGTATCCACAGATTCAATGTTGTCTTAAGCAGGCCCACTACAGAAATATCAGTATCCAGTAGATTTTGGCTAGATTCTTTCTATCCAATTTTCTCTGTTCTTTGTTTTTATTCATAATGACAAGTTCCCTTTAACTCTGTTCATATTTTGACAGTTAGATACCCTTTAGTGTTCCTAACAAAAGCAGTCAGTGACAATTACTTCCTTGACTGACATGTGAAGTTGAGGTTGTGAAAACTCTTGGCCACCTTTGTTGATTTTGGTGAAAGCCTTTTCTGATAGCTGTTTTATTTTGTACCAAATATATAAAACATAAATGAGTGACCACCTTGAATAGACCATGATCCATGCACCTGGCTTTTGGAGCCAGGTACCCTCTTACTTACTCTTTGGTTTAACGTCCGTGGTTCCCTCTGTTTGGGGGTTGGACAATGCCACATTGAGGCTTGATTCGAGCATGCCACACTAAGCGATCTTCAGCAAGATCAGCACAATCTTTTTTCATGCAGTGAATCCACTTTTTCTTTTGTCCGCCTGCAGCAACATTTCCTTCAATTTCGAAAGTTCAAATCGTATTGGGCCATTTGTCGCCCATTCTCTCAAGATGCCCAAACCATCTTAAGCGATTGTATCTCAGTTGACTAGTGATATCACAAATGCCAAGCATCTCTCTCAAACTGGCAGTTGATTTGCGATCGCTTAACTTTACAGAAGACATCCAGCAAATCATAGAGTTTTCATTCCTTTCTAAGCGATGTCAATNTTTTTCTTTTGTCCGCCTGCAGCAACATTTCCTTCAATTTCGAAAGTTCAAATCGTATTGGGCCATTTGTCGCCCATTCTCTCAAGATGCCCAAACCATCTTAAGCGATTGTATCTCAGTTGACTAGTGATATCACAAATGCCAAGCATCTCTCTCAAACTGGCAGTTGATTTGCGATCGCTTAACTTTACAGAAGACATCCAGCAAATCATAGAGTTTTCATTCCTTTCTAAGCGATGTCAATAGAAAAAACACTGATACCTGGTATAAAGGAAAGAAATATTAAGTTTTGATAGCATCCACCTGACCTACACACATTTCCACATTGATTTTCAATACACACCATTTGTTGCCCTCTCAATTCAACCCACTGGCTTCCATAATTTTGAATGGGTCATAGTTTTAGTAGCTTGTTAGCAGATATGACTTCAAGATATCTATCCATTCTAGTGAATATATGGTAGCAGATAATATTGGGTCACATTTTGTAAAACCCCTGACACGTTTCTAATAAGATCAAACAGCTCATTGATGGTCTCATGAACTGCAGGACTAGCAACAGATGACAATTTTTTTGACAAGGTGGCATTAGAACAGTATGTTTGTTAGTTTATATTGTATCTTTACAATACCCAACAGAGATGGCATCTTTCTAAACTTTAAACTTGGTCTCTGAATTTTTTAGGTTATAAATCACAAGAAGTTTAAAGCTTTCCATCTTCCACAACTAGTTATTACCAATAGAGAGGAAAAACTTATTATCCTAGCATTATTTTTGTTAGTTTGTATTCACTTGTAAATTTTGTAAGGAATTGGTACGTAGTTAGAATTACATATGGTTGTTTTTTTTGTAGTAAAACAAAAGGGTTTGAAACAGAGGAAAAACTTATTTACCAGATTATTGAAGATGCAGGGAACAAAGGTAATCTAACATTGTAAAATTATTTCATGCAAACCTATCCATCATTTGGCTGGTATATAAAATTTATTTGCAAGATCCAACAATAACATAGCTGTTAGAGTGTAAGGTATCATTATTTGTAGATACTTGTTATAATCCAACTTAAAACATTACCATTTTATGTGTTTTAAACATTTTATTGGGTTTTCAAGTGATATCCACCGTAAGGTATTGAATAATTAAAGATTACATAAGAAAAATGTACTAGATATACAAGAAGCAGTAAAACAATAGTACAACCGATTTATACAAAATTCCTCCAGGTACCTGTTGAGGAATGTGACTTAACTTTGGATTTTTGAGACTCGTTTACTTTGCAAAGAGATTTATAAATGTTGTCAATGTGATCAGAGGATATTGGTCGCATAAGACTTAAATTAGATATCGCAATATTGCAAATTAGATGCATCAGTCAGGGCTAATGATATGAAGTGTTACAAATTGCAGATAGTTATTTTTATATTTACTATAATTCACAGCTAAATAATTATATTTGCTGTCCTTCACAATCACATCATCCTTCCAGACCGAGTATTTAGAAATACTCGTCCTAGAAGGATGATATTTGCCACTGATGTTGATGTGGACATTAAGGTGGATGATGAACTAGAGTATATCACTGATTTGCAGCATTGGGGTAGTATTTTCGGGTTTGTTGATGTCATTTAGAATTTTCTAATTCAGGATGCCAAATTGAATTTAAGTAAATGCGATACCAGGCACAATTGGGAGAATATTTGCGGGAACAGCCTCTACTGGACCTTGGCTCTAATCCAGGCACCTTAGTAATACTACAAATATTTAATGGGTATTTGCTGTTACCCCTAACATATGTTAATAATAGTAGATGTTAATAAATAGTACACTTATTTCACTTCTCAAGATTTGAAGAAGCTGTGTCTATGAATCCTGCTGCTTTTGTTGTTGTTGTCCTTTAGGTCATTTTTTTCCTGGTGATGTCATGAACTTGCCGTCTCCATTCAGCTCTGTTTTTAGTGTCTTTGTTTAGTTGGTAAACATTTCTCTTTGCGAGCGCCTTGATGTTGACAAATCACTTTGCTCCAGGTCTTCCCTTACCTCATTTGCTTTCGATTTTCCCTTGCATTATTAATTTTTCTAAACTGTTGACTGCTCTGTTAATGTGGCCGTAGTAGGTCAATTGACCTTTTCTGATGGTGTTCAATAGTGATCTATCTGTTTGTATTTGGGCTACTACCCATTCATTTGTTATCCCAGATGTCCAGGGTACCCTTAGCAGCCTTTTCCATACCCAAAGTTCAAAGGCCACAGCCTTTTTTGTTTATGCTTTGCTGATTATCATGTCTCACTTCCATTTGTGACAACATGAAGCACGAGTGTTTTATTTATTCTTATACTGGTATTCAGTGTGATGTTTTTTCCTTTTATCATTTTACCATAGATCTAGTAAAAGACGGACTGGCCTGGAAGTCCATTTTATTGAAACGTCCAACACATGCCCGCTTGTAAAACGGACGCAAAACCGAATATGATGATAATGATAATTGTTGTCAAATGGGTCATAGCTTTCCTGTCCAGAAGTAGTCTTCTTCTAATTATTATTATGTGTGAGAGTTCCTGGTTAATGTACGTCCAGGAAAATTGAATTCTTTTAATACTTAAGTGGATTCTATTCCAGCTACTTCAAAGTTGTTAATTTCCCCCCGCGTCATTGCTTTTGCTTTTTGAAAATTTAGTATTAGCCTTGCTTCTTTGCCTGCTTTCTCAACAATTCTAATGAGTTCAAGATCTTCTTTAGTTTCGGCAATCGGGGTCGTGTCATAAGCATATCTCAAGTTATTAACAATTCCATCATGGATTTTGATGCCGATGTTTTTATCATTTAGCCCTGTATTTCTCATGATTATCACTACTCCTGGGTCAGAGTGGACCCTGGAGTAATGATAATTAAGGAGTAAGTCTGTTCTCCCCAAACCTCAAATATCCTGAACCAGATCTTTGCCACCGAATACAGTTTAAAGTTATTACCCAGAACTGGTGTGTACGAATGTTTGGATTTTTATATAAGAATTGATTAGACAAGTGAGAGGAGAGCTGTCTTTGTGGTTTTTGCAGTTGCAATGTAACCAATTTAGTCTTACATAAAAGGCATTGGTTGGCATCAGAAAGAGCCTTAAAATTCTTTACTGTTCCACTGAAGTCACGTTAGAAGAAAAAAATACTAGTCGGAAAAGTCACATTGATATTGGTCGCATTCTAAAATTACCCAGATGCATGGAAATGATCTTGCAGAAAATGTTGATGAGATATTAACGAGAGTAGCAATAAAAAACAGGTACAAATGTACATGAAGGGCGTTTCTCAGTTAATAAACATATTTGTAGTAGGCTTACTGTATACTTTTAAATACACAGCCTACCTTTTCTGAATATCAAAGACGAAGCCAGACATTTTTTACATCAATACAAAATCAGGGAATTAGCTTTTATACGGAAAAACCCATATCTACTGGCGATGTGGATCCAAAGGTATTAAATTCCAAGGTAGCCAAGTTTTCTCTTCAAGCGTAGAGCCAAAAAGTTAAGCCTCTACTCCATGTAATCCAAAAATTTTGGCGGAATTATGTAGGACCGAGTCGGCAGAGTAAGAAGAAAGAATGAATGAATTTTTGGTGTACTTTTTAGTTGGCAATAGTGAAAGTTAAAAAATATTGCAACTAACCTCTGTAAAATTGACCAGAGCCGATAGAAGAAGGCCATCGGAAATATCACTGGTATCGTACACGACTTGACGGCCCGTGGTGAGATCGTTTTTTGTTTCCTTTGTTTTGTAGGGATTGAGGAAGCAACCAACTCGAGTTTGTTAAGGCTTCCCAAAGTAAAAATACTGTACAGAACAGACTTTTGTGTCTGCGCAACTTGGGTGTTTTATGTTTTGTAACATTGGGTATTTGTTCATGTACTTTTTAATTGTTGTATAAATAGTCCAATGGATTTGTCAAAGAATTCAACGGCACTACAGTTCTACTACATGTAGCAACCGACGTTAGCTCTTATATTTTATTCTTATAATTTATTATTTAATTCAGCAGCCTTACACATAACAACGTCTGTATTTGTTTCCCATTACTTTTATAGTTTATCTTGCCTGTCACTGCTTTCCATTTTCCTCTTTACTTCGATACGCAGGACATTCTTTGGGGCTCTAACTGGGGCCATTGTTATATGCTGTACGCTTTTGTTGTACTTTTGAGCTACCAATGGTCTCTTAAGCGCCTGTACAAGCCATATTTTCCTGTATTGATCACTCTTCGGGAGATGTACACATCTTCTGATGAACGAGCTTGTCGAGATGCAAAGTAGAGTATTTTGAATCTAGTTTTCTTACCATATATATGAATATATATTCATTATATACAATATATGCCCAATATGTACAATATATGTACAATATGTATAATATATATACGTATATGATCATGCATATGACGCACATATGACGTATCACACAGCGTTTTGCGTACTTGCTGTGACTGCTATGCCTTCCTCTCTTTTGGTCGCGCTGTTTAACGTTTTACTGTGTTAAGTTCTCCCTGTCCATTTGGTAATGTGAGTTTTAATGTTTTGTCTTATAATCCAGTTACTACTCTGTTTATTTTGACGCCCGTTTCTTTGCTGTTTTTTTGACAAAGACCACATAGGACGAAATGTCGTGTTATGTCACAGTTTGCAGCAACGATCAAAAGATGTCCGTTGGTAGCTCTTATCTTACATTTTTTTACCCATTACATGTGAAGCCCCTGGGTTTTGATTTTTCTTACTTTTGTGGTACAAACGAGTTACGTCCTCGGAGTACAGTCTGTTGGTTTTGAGTAACGTTTTGTTTCAAGTATGCGAGGTTTGTGTTTTGTATCAACTGCCAACTCTTATGGATTTTGTGAGTATAGCTTGTCTTAATAATATTTTCTTTATTTGGAAAGGTATTTGGATAAGGGATATTCGGTATAAGTCCAACTTGCAGATGACACAAGTTAACAAAATTTTAAAGAATCTGGAAAGTAAGAAGCTGATAAAAGCTGTGAAATGCGTCAGTGTAAGTCATTAGAAGATTAAAGAATTTACATTACAGTCCTAATTTTTTGTTATTATGTACATTATTTAGCATCTTACTACGGTTTGCAACATTCCGATGAAACATTTAATTGTTAAAATTTTTGAATTAAAGTTTTTTGTTATTGTTTGTCCTTGTTCTTTGCCACCTACAGAGCGATGAAATGTGTATTTCTCAGCTTCTGTACTTTTTTACTGTCTGCAGGACCCCGGTTGAGAAATTCAGCGGATACAAATTAACCACCAAAACCAAGATAAGAAGTTTTATTAAACTTTTTCGACTTTTCAACCCATCTCCCGTGGTGATCTTTGATGACTAATATACAAAAGGACCCGGAATTACGTTGATTCAAGAAATAAAATTTTATCTTAATTCTTGCTGTCAGAGTTTATTTCAGTCAATTTTAAGCCTCTTGTTGCTGTTGGCGGAAGCTTCATTGACAATGTTGTTTCAGCGAAGGTCCAATAGCTTAATTAAGAAGTTATTGCTTAAATAACTTGGCAATATAACTTGAGTTTGTTTTGTAGTAACTTCAATTTGTAACTTTACACCCAGTGTTTTATGTCCACAGACTAAAAACAGTTAATACGTTGTTAAAAAATAATGTAATTTCACCCTTTGTAAACTTTATTGCCTAGGTAGGCTGGAAAGAAAAGGGTTTACATGCTTTTCAATTTAGAGCCGGATGTTTCCGTAACAGGAGGAACGTGGTATAGTGATCAAGACTTTGAATCAGAATTTGTTGATGTTTTAAATCAGCAATCGTTTAAGTTTCTCCAACAAAAGGTGGGTACAAAGTATCTAGTATTGATATATTGCTTGGGTGGGTACAGAATCAGGATATCTTCATCTCATTTTGCTTTGCATCTGTGAATAACACATTAACTTGTACTAGCACTCTTTTCCTGTCAGTAGTACAGTGACATCGATGAGAATAAGCACCCCTGAATAATTCTAATTTCTAAATAGCCTGATTCTCAACTTATATTTGTTACGATTTGTGGGGACAGTTTGTTTGTGTCGGATATCAATGATTGTTGTAGATATCCCCCGTGCTGCATCTAGCTCGGCATTTGTGTTTTTCATACAATGCTGTTCTCTTGAAATTAACTTGCAATACCATTGTTTATCTGCCAGCGGAGTCGAATTGTTCAATGGGTTTATTTGTCTGTTATTCATAGTTAGCCTTTTGATTTTCGGGGTAGCGTATTACATTTCAACATAGTACGGTTATTGTTTGAGGGCATTATCCAATAGCAGAGCCATGCGCGTGACATAGCTGCAAGCAAGAGAGACAGAAAGCAGGTCAAGTCATAGCTAGAGCTTCCTAGTAGACTACTTTGTATGAAATGTGTATTTTTACTTATTTTTCGTTTTGTGCCATGAAGTTACTGCGTATCAATAGAACCAATTAGTCTTCTCTTGACGTAGGCGACATTTGGTTCAGTATGTCATAGTTATTATCAAAATTCTAATTTTAGTTTAATGTGAACAATTTTCATAACCGTCTTGTAAATGACGTAGTTTTCTATTCTCATAAGAAGCCCACAATAATAATGGCTGCAAAGTACTGATTCGCTCATTGGTAATTTTTCTCGTTTTGAGACAAGATTTGTAAAAGGCAGAGCTGCACTTTGGTAACATTTCACATATTTTTTAATAAGGGTCTGAATGGCATCATGAAAAACTAGTGGAAACTTTAAAGGCAACTGATTCTCTGTACTGTAATACTATCCATACACTCAGTCGCAGCTTTTAATCGTTGAAAGAGAAGCCCAAGCATGAAAATTAAACAGAATATGTAAGAAGAAGAATTGGAAGAGTAAACAATAGTTTTAGTGGGGAAGAATGAATGGGACATGTTGTGTTGGTGCCACTCAGTTATGTTGTTTTCATACAGTTACTAATGACCGTTTACATTTCTGTTCATTTTTAAGGCAAAAGCTGCTGAAGAGTTGGATCTTGATCCTCTTTCAAAACGAAATGCCTCGTATGCCTCTTCACATGATGTTTGGAAATATATTTCCGAGTTAGGAATTAGCAATGTATGTGTCTTCGCAATTTTCTCCTCTGCATTTTAAATATTATACAGAACATTAATAACTTTAAATGGTACTTTTCACCGATATCTGCTATTTCGTTTGTAACCACACATTCTCAAGTATATAGTATTATATATGATATGTTCTTATTACATGTATAAATAATATTTTATCTGTAATTTTAGAACGCGAGGTGTTTTTAGCACTTTTATGTTGTGGAGATATAATGGTCGATATCGGCCATAAGTCATATCTATAATCGAGGTATGAAGCAATGGAAAAGTTGCAAAGCAGTGTGGATCTGGTGAATTTGAAGTTTACCGTTAAGCACAAGGTTGTAAGGGGCTCTTGATGAAGGTAGTACCTTTTGTGTCCAGCATGCTGCTCCCTATTTGGTAGAGTGGACGAGCGCGCTGGTTCTCGTCGATCCCTTAAATGTCTCACGTGTTGACTCCAAGAGCAGTAGCCCAGGACACCGCTTCAGCTGGCGGGCCAAACCACATGAGGAGTGATGCTGACGCTGTATGACTGAGAAAAAGATTTTCAAGATGAAACAATCAGCCAGTGCAGAAGGGCACCCCAAAGTGCACAACAACCAAGTTTCGAGGGCCAAGTTGAGTTTCCAAGTTGGATGAGATCGACTACTTGGAGAAGAGATGCTTGGAGAAGAGATGGGCACCGTAAAGCATACTTTGCTACTGAAATTTTAGAGTGGATAGAGCTCCAAACAATGCCAAAATGCCAGATCAGCCGAAATCTGAATAAAAATGACCACGCGTAACACTGCAGCACTCTACAATGGAGGCGAAAAGTATTATACTGGGGCGTATCCACATTTGCATCCACATCCGTAGCCACTAAAAACGTGTCAGATTATAGGGCAGAGAAGATATTATTGGTACGTTAAACACCCGCATCTTGAAAGTCTGTGGAAAAGTCATCGAACTTACTCCTGAACTGAAACTTAGGACTTTGTAAAGTCCGATGGGCGGGCTTTAGACAGAATGCCACTGTTGAAAGATACAAGGTATGGTATACCGCCGATAACTCTGGGCATCAACGTGGAGCATGCTTCATTGTCAACAAGCAATGTGTCAACAGCGTCATCAGCTGCAAGCCGAGACTGATGACAATAGGCATTGCCGCAAGGGCCCAAAACATCACCATCATCCAAATCCATGTTTCTACAAACAAGTATGACGATGAAGATGTAGAGAGTTTCTGCGTAGACATTGAAGAATCTACCAGAGCCGCTCCAAGGAAATAACTCCTTCTTGTTTAGGAAGGCTGGAACGCAAAAGGCGACCCAGATGGTTATAAGCAATGGCCTGGGCTGCTCCAATATAGGGTAAACAAATAACAGGGGACTGCAACTTCTCGATTTCGCTAGCTGCCATAGGTTCACCATGCCCAATACTCTTCACCGTCACAAGTCCAGGAGAGCAACTTGAGCCTGGCCAAATGGACCAGTACAGATCCAGATCTACTACTTAATATCAACCAGACATATTTAATCCAGCATAAATAAAGTACGAAAAAGATTCCTCCTGGCGCCAACGTCGGCAGCGATCATGACATGGTGGTCTTGTGCCTGAAGCTGAAGCTGAGAACCAACAGCCAGAAGAAAACACCCGGAGTCCATTTCAACCTGAAGAAACTAAAAGGCCCTGCATCAACGAAATATTAAAGTTGTGAGTGCAGAGGATTATGTTATTGGAAATTTTTCTTTGCACTTTTAAACTAATTTACATAAATTGGTTTAATCCTTCACCCATCTGTATTTTGTCTCAAAGGCCTTGGTTTGTAATGTTTGTTTATAAGCAGTGTTATTGTAGATAAAAAAACCCTAGACGTACGATGGCTCCGACGAACTTTGGAGCCTGGGCCAAAGGGCCGTCTAGGTTCGAGGAAACATGGAAGTGCCGCATGCAGTTTTGTTCAACGTCGAAAATAGAAGATTGTCGAATTTGTACCTGTTTCGACATTCCAGACTTATTAGAGCCATTACCCAAAAGAATCTTTTTGTCAGTCTTAACGATATCAATATTTCAATGGTGAAGTGTGAGCTAACTCTGGTTAAATTCCAGACATATTTTTTGTGTAAAAAGCTTACGTCCACAAGCGAGACAAAAATTATTGTACTTTTGCAATTCTTTTTTTAAACAAGAGTACTTTAAAGCTAATCTCTTTTCCTACTTTGAATTTATGTAGATTACCCTTAGAGTACAGGATATTGAAACAATACTGGAAACACTAATTTTCGATGGGCGTGCTGAAAAGATGTTGGTCATGAAAGCGGGCCCATCAGGTGGAGCACCACAACAGAGAAAACTTTACCGGGCTGTGAGGCCTATGTTACCAGTTACCGGACTAATGAGAGTCCCTTGTGGCGTCTGCCCGGTAAGTTTTGTTTTGTATTTATTTGTAAATAGTTGCTTGCTGATTTTGTTTCCCATGTCATATTTCACTCCTTATTAATATAACCGCGCATTACACAACTGGCTCCTTTTTATCCATTTCAATTATTTTTGCAGTGGCCAGATCTGGCCGACCTGTACAGGTGTGAAAGAAGCCCCAGCCTACCACTAGTCTTTGGGTCACATCTTGAGCATATGTGAACAAATTTTTTAAGGCTTTGAATGTGTGCATTCGGAAAAAACGAGCTGGGTTCAGATTAGAACAATGAACACCAGAACAAGTCCTTGAGCAAAGTAATGATTGGAATTTCCCTCAATGTGCTAATTTTGTGAACTTTGATGAAACCTTCGATGGCATTCATAAAATTCGGAATTCGTAAAGAATTTTGAAATTCAAAGATATTCCTTTAAAGGTTGTCAGCATTATAAGGATGTTGTTTCTTCGCAGGTAATTTGCGGAAATGAGCTGACAGAGACTTTCTGGTGTGCACTAGTGTCAAACAGGGTTGCATCTTGCCCCGCTTTCCGTGCTTGCTTGGTATAGATTGTGTCATGAGACAGGTTATCAGGTGAGGCTGGAAGAAAAAATATGTTGGATCAGTGTGTTGTAGGGCCTGGGGTTTGCTGATGACATTGTCTTTTTAGCCCACGGCCACAATGATATAAAGGAAAAAACAGATCTTCTAGCTAAGACTGGAAAACGCTTGGTCTGGAAATCAGTTTCAAGACGACGGAGCATATGTGAATGAACAACCGGAAAACATAGGCAGTTAGTATTAATGGGAAGGTGATTGAAAAAGTGGAGGAGTTTACATAATTAGGATGGAAGGTGACAATTAATATGGATCCTGGGGTTGAGATAAAGACAAGGATTTCAAAAGCAAGACAAGCATTCCCATTGTTAGAAGGAACCTGGAAATCAAAGAAAATTACCACCGAGGCTAAAATGAGGTTTTCCAAGAGGAATTGTTATGACTCTACTGATGGCTCGAAATCGTGAAAAATGACCAAGACAGTCAGCAGAAACTTGGATGTTTTCCAGAATAGATGCTTGCAAAGAATTCTAAATGTGTATTGGCCACAAAAGATATCAAATGACGCCGTTCATAGAATAACATCCTTAAGGCCTGTGCCCCAAGTAATAAAGATGAAAAGGAGGAGGTAGATAGGTCATGAACTCAGAATGCAACTAGATGCTGTGTGGAGTTGTACTAACGTGGAATGGAAAGAGGGAGACCTAGAGAGACTTGGTGAACAGTTAAAAATCGGCTACGTTGGCAATCTTTGGTGGCTTTATTTGGAAAAGAGCATTAAGGGTACTTAGTAAGCAAGTTATAGTTATAAAGTCAAACGTCATTCTCCTTTATGCTTCAATACTCATTTTTCTTTTGGTAGCGTTCATCGCAATAATTTCTGTAGTTAGTTTCAATGTGATTAAACTTATGGATCATTATGAAATCCTTTTTAAAAGTTGTTTTAACATATCCTCAATTTTTAATTATTTGTAAATTATGTTTATTCCTATGAAGAAAAGAAAAGAAACAATGTACAGTAGACTATCGCTAATTTGAACTTCTATTATAGGAATCTTTCTATAATTCGAACGAAATCTCAGTCACCGTCAGTTTTCCTTAGGAAACTCTAATAAAACACTTTCTATAATTCGTCCCCCTTTCAGACAAATTCTCTCGCTAATTCGAATTTTGAATGTGTAGATGGGGCTTAAACTCATTCGAATGCCATGAAAAATTCGAAATTTCCATTTCGAATGTTTTTGAAAAGTTTTTGTTTTTGAATTCGTGAATGATCGTATTTCGATCGAAAATGGGCAAGAGAAAACACGACGACAGAACGCTAGAGATTAAATATAAAGCTTTGGTTGAATTGGAGAAGGGGAAAACGAACAAAGATGTGGCAAAACTTTTTGATATACCTCCCAACACGTTATCTACATGGAAGAAAAACAAGGAAAAGATCTTCAAGGCATTCAAAAATCAAAATGCTGGTCAATCAAAACGACTCAAAGAAAACACTTACGAACAACTCAATCAGGCAGTTCTTAAATGGTTCACTCGTATCAGAAGTGAAAATGTACCAGCGAGTGGGATTCTTATCAAAGAAAAGGCTTTGTACTTCGCTAAAGAACTGAAATTGGAGAAATTTCAAGCTTCAGAAGGATGGTTAGATAAGTGGAAGAAAAGGTTAGTATAGTTTTTTTCTTTACTTTCTTTATCTTCAATAAACTGGTAAATTATTACAATAATTCAGGCAGCTCTTTTTTAAGAATTTTGAGGTACTTCTCTTCTGCTGTAAATATGAGACGAGATGGCACTTTCATTCCTAGACCGTCGTTCTGATTTACAACTTTGCTGACGATTTCCACCTGGCATTTATTGTCTTTGCTTGCTTTTAAAAAATAGAAAATTGTCTTTGCAAATTTACCAGATTTCCCAAGAGGGAGATGTCCAATGACTTGCTTCTTCCCTTTTTGAAAAGTTGCCACGGCGTATTTATCCATTGAGTTGTTTGGCTGCATAAATGCATCCAAATGTTCACCGATAGTTGGTGTCCATCTTTCTTTATAAACATGGTGCCCCATAACAAATGCCTCAATTTCATAACTCTTCAGTAAGATTATTGGCATTGAACCAACTTCTAACATCTCTTGAATCGTTGGTTTTTCCGCAGCCATGCTTACAGAAGGCACAAAGCAAAGAAAGAAAAAATACTCTCGCTAACAATAACTTATGCCGTCTAATTTAGATGTCATTGCATTGTATGAAAACGGGGAATTTATTTCTTTATTTCTTTCCATTTTTAGGTATGGAATCTCCTTCAAAACGATTTCAGGGGAATCAAATTCGGTTACGGATGAAATGACGGCGCCGTGGAACGAAACGACCTTACCAACCATTCTCTCAAGATACCCGCTTGAAAACATTTTTAATGCGGATGAATTCGGCCTTTTTATAACTGCCTCCCGGACAAAACGTATCATTTCAAGAAGGAGAAGTGTAGCGGTGGAAAGCATAGCAAGGTTCGTCTTACAGGAATGGCGGCTGGCAATGCAAAAGGTGAGAGGCTCCAAATGTTCACTATTGGCAAGTCGAAAAATCCCAGGTGCTTCAAAGGGGTAAAGAGTCTTCCGTGTCGCTATAGACCCCAACAGAAAAGCTGGATGTCATCCGAAATCCTGGAGGAATGGGTAAAAAAAATCGATCGCAGTTTTGGGAAAAGGAAGAGAAAGATAGCTCTAATTGTGGATAATTGCCCGGCCCACCCCCACGTCGAGAAGCTTGAATGGGTCGAGCTCATTTTTCTGCCACCCACTTCAATGACCCAACCAATGGACCAAGGGGTCATTCGATCGCTTAAAGCAAAATACCGCAAGCTTGCCGCCCAAAAGCACCTTGAGCAGTTGGATAAAGGAAATGGACTTTTGAAGTTTTCGATTTTGACCGCTATGACAATGCTTAACAAAGCCTGGAACGCCATCCCTGATCAAACATTTGAGAATTGTTTCAAGAAATCTGGCATTTCAGATGGATCAGTTGAGAAAGCCTTGAATGATAGCGATGAACCATTCCAGAGCCTTGATGTCGAGGTTAAAGAAAACACAATCAGCGCTCTATAGAGTGATCTGCAAAAGTTAAGCGAGAAGTTCGTTGTCAGTGTTGACATTAGAGCAGACGAATTGGTTGATTTGGATTCGGATGTTTCTGTTTCTGGAGTTCTGTCTGACGCAGACATCATCAATGACGTCATCGGGTGCGTCGAGATCGAAGATGATGAAGCAGAGGATGAGGATGTTCCCGAAGAAGATATCAGATTGAGTAAGCCTTCCTATGCGGAAGTCGTGAAATCCATTTCGATTGTCGAGAGTTACAGCGTTTTTACAACCTTTGGTGATGATCTCCGGAAAACACTTTGTGATGCCACACGGATTGTGGAAAGGGCTCACATCGCGAACACAAAACAATCAAATATTGATCAATTTTTCCAATAGATTTTCCAATTTTTGTCTACAAAAAAGATATTACTGATACTCCTGAAATCATTTTTGTCACTTTTTGATCTTTCTAATTTCTCTCCGTAATTCGATTTTTAGCTCTCTTAAGTCGATAATTCGAATTAGAGCGACTNGATATCAGATTGAGTAAGCCTTCCTATGCGGAAGTCGTGAAA
This sequence comes from Morbakka virulenta, assembly GCA_003991215.1. Classification (NCBI taxonomy): domain Eukaryota; kingdom Metazoa; phylum Cnidaria; class Cubozoa; order Carybdeida; family Carukiidae; genus Morbakka; species Morbakka virulenta. Next base: position 808,970 of record RDPX01000007.1, on the reverse strand, counting down.
TCCATTTCGATTGTCGAGAGTTACAGCGTTTTTACAACCTTTGGTGATGATCTCCGGAAAACACTTTGTGATGCCACACGGATTGTGGAAAGGGCTCACATCGCGAACACAAAACAATCAAATATTGATCAATTTTTCCAATAGATTTTCCAATTTTTGTCTACAAAAAAGATATTACTGATACTCCTGAAATCATTTTTGTCACTTTTTGATCTTTCTAATTTCTCTCCGTAATTCGATTTTTAGCTAGCTTAAGTCGATAATTCGAATTAGAGCGACTTTCTATAATTAGAATCTCTTTGTAATTCGAATAAATTATTTTCCCCCTTGAAATTCGAATTAGCGCGAGTCTACTGTAGTAAATAAATCAATGATCAGAAAATACATATCAACGACAGTGTGTGTCGAATCAGATTAGTTACAACATGATGGTAAGCTTTCGGCATTTAAACTCTTCCTTCACGTTAATTTGTAGCCAAATATGTTAATGGTTAATCCATATTGTTCACTATGGGTAATAGCAGCCTATTACTCGATTTCATTTACCGTAATTTCATCCAGACTCCCACACGTTCTCAGGTGTTTGCCAACAGGTTGAGACGGCTTCTTGTAATGTTTGGCGGAAGTACATATGTGGTCGGAAGTCCAAGCTACTTAGCTCGATTTACATAGTGGACACATGCGATAAACTACTCCGCTTCTCATTTTATGGTCAACTTTTGGCTTCAAGGAGGGTAATACAGTTTTTAATTTAAGTAGTGTAAGAACTGGATTCACCGGTGCCCCACCTTTCACAAGAGATCTACAATAGCCCTCTGTTATAGTTCCTCGGTACTGAATAAAAATTATATTTTTTGAATTTTCGTCCACCAATGTTTCCGTCGGGGTTCTAGGCTCTGGGGTTGTATTGGCAATAATCTTAATTATCGTTTGTTCGATTATGGGGTTGTAGAACTTAGAGAGTACTGGTTCATTTCGAGAATCCTCTCTGCTCCAGAAAGGCTTTGGTGGAATGTTGTTACCAATCTGATTGGTCACACACTGTCGTTGATCTGTATTTTCGTAACATTGATTTATTTACTACACTTATTTAGCATATCCCCTTTCACATTTGCTATCAAAGTAATAAACTTTACTTAATTAGATGCCTTCTCTTGGGGCTAAGTGAAATTTAATGAGCGATTCTCAGTAACTTTATTCATCATGCTTAAAGAATTTTTAAGCATAAGGAAATGGGCGGATGTGGTTCAAGACTTGCTTTTGATTGGGTTTTATAAATCCGCAAGATAACTTTTCAAACATGCATGATATTTAGCTGTACGAAAGGCAAAAAAGAAGGCTTTGCCCAGCGAAAATTAAAGGGTTGCTGAAATTTTAAAACGAACGACTACCCATTGCTATCACCACGAAATGTTTATATAGGTAATATCATGCCATGTATAGTCAGTTTTTTACCTGGCAATGTCTGTCATAAACCCCCTGTTTTCCTAATACCTGCAATATGCCCTCCTTAGTAAATAATGCTTTTGCGCCCCCCCCCGAGTTAGTATTTTTCAAGATTTTGCCATCCTACTCCTTTCTTGAAAAGCAATGGTGAACGGTACAATTTTAATCAAGCAATTTATTGTGTATCGATTATTTTACCATACCTTGACAGGTTATTCGTCAGTGCTACGATGGCGGTGAAATCTCGCCAGCCACCTGTGAGTATATAAAAGATTGGCTAGAGTTTTGATACCGCTGGTCAGTTTCGCAAATTATCAGCCGGTATTGACGTCCCTTGGGAGCTTTTTCAGCTCTTTGAAAACTGAAGGATATAGAAGGTTGTGTTCAATAAAGAAAAGTTACTGCCGAAGTCCACGTTGTCCGAGGATGACGTTCTACGTCAGATCCTGCGACTGTTGCACTTCTCGATTTAGCACCCAAGTCGTTTCACCGTGATAATGAATCAAATGTGCTCGTTAACTGTACTTCGTCGTGTTCTAAGAAATGGTCCTTCGCTCCTAAGCTTAAGCTATAGTAATACTAGAGCAGATGTTATGTGCAAGGCCATGGACGCAGTTTTTGTCATCTGAGACCTTCATTATACCTGTCAATATAACGAATACCGAGAGGAAAAATGCAGTTAGTTGTATAACTACGTGAACTTCTTTTCGGAAGTAAAAGGTGAGCATCATCATCATCCCAGGCGCTCCCTTGATTAACAGGGGTAATGGTACAGAAACCCAGAGGACATACGAAGTATTTTTGTGAACGTCTGCTGGTGGGCTTGTCTATGAAGAAGCAACACGGCGACGGTTTTTTAGTTACAAGCATTCCACCTTTGAATGCTTGCTGAAGAGGACAGTTAAGATTAAATCAACAACTATGTTAATATATTTTTATTGTATTTAATTCTTATATTCTATTTCATAAAATGTTTGCAATAGCGTAGCAGTGAAATTTATCTATTGATACAAACGGGTAAAAAATATGGCTTTGTTAATGTTTGCAGTTTTGCTGATAATTCAAGCCCCACTCGCGAACCTGGATCCTCCCCTAAACAACCCAGCAAGCACAATAGCGGCTGTGCCCTTAAAAGGTCCTTAAAAAAGTGACGAAATCAGTCAAAACATTTTTTCTCGTCACCCTTAAGCACTGTATGAAAAGCAAATTAATTCTGTGTTTGGGTTCCAGTTTGAAGAAACACGGATTATCATAAGTTTAAGGAGATAGCCCCATATTGGGTGGATATTACCAAACGTTTTTGGCACTTCAGGTAAGCTAAATCCCTGTGGTTTCGTGCTCAAAGGATGGAAAGCTTTCAATGGGAAGCTGTAAAATATATACTATCGCGTAAAAGAGTTGGTGGAGCGAATTGTATAACGGTGACAGAGAGCTTCCACCTTTTTATCAGGGCTAATGTAACTTTACACTGTATTAACTATGCATAAGTTTTAACTCAAAAATTGGAACATTCAGTCGACCTCGCATAGTAAGAATTTAGAACGATAAGAATTTGCAGCGCAATGATTCTCGAATCAAAGCGTTCCTTGGGTCAAAGGGAAAAAGAACACAAGAGAGCTATTCAAAAAGATGATACCAAGAATTTTGAAATAGCCGAACACCGCTGGACACATCACACCTTTGATTAGGAAAATAAAAGGATCGTAGACAAGGAAATCAACACAACAAGAAAAATAAAAGAAACAATCCATTCCTTACAGCACACCATCACGTCAACTGTATAACCTACACCTTACCAGAAGTATGGCTTCCAGCCCTAAAAAAAGAAACAAAAACACAACATAGGTATGGCTTAACTCCTCGAAACAACTCGATCCGTCTACACTTAGGTCCGCACTGCCAAGGCATAAAGTTCCCCGACCTAGTTATTTCAGTAACGTGACGAAACGTAGCTCGGAAAAAGCTTACAACTAATGACATGATAAAGCTGTTACATCTATTCTTCATTACTTCTATTTTCCTACTCGTTTCTATTCAGAGCCATTTGTCCTCAGAGCTGTTATCTCATTTAGGGGTGAAAAAATCTGCTGTACATTAAAACATCCATTCCTAATTAAATGAACATTGCTTGCTATTTCATCATTATATTAATAGCAGCATCTGGCGAAGCAAGATAAATTCTGGATGTTTATTCTTATTCAAATCCTTTAGAAGCTATTTGGCAAGAACATATTCGGCCACGAATAATAGCAGTTCTTGACCAATGCAAAGACTACCATAAATCCTACCGACATGAATTACAACGGTAACCCTGTCGATGCTGTGGAAAATGATAAACAGAACTTTAATATTATTAGCTGGTTTACTGCAAATCGTTGGTGTGGAATACGACTTCTAATAGCTTCGATAGTGTCATTTCACACGGTACCATGGTGAAAAGGGCAGAACGAAACGTGGTCTTTTTGCGCAGTTTGCTTAGTTTTATGGTCCTTTATTGGCTTGCTAATGGAATCCCATCGTCCCGTCTCGATAATAAAAATGATATTCAGGGCTCACATTGACGTGCCATTTTAGTTTAAAGGCCTGCATGTGCTTTCGTAGGAAAACACAACCAAAAAATGAAACTGTTACAAAAACTTAACGAAAACTAATTCTTATAATTACCACGTAATAAGTTGATTTTTCGTTTGCTCTTTAGTTTCCAGCAATAACCATGCAACTAGGTACCTAATATCCATCTTTTTGCGGCTCCCAAGAGCGCCGATTGAGGGTGAATCAGAAAATTTAATAAGTAAACATTTACCTCAGGCACGGCTTCACAATTTCGATATTTCCGATAGCAAAATAAGTAATGTCTTACGAATAAAAATTGCAATGGCAAAAGCATAAGAAAACGAAATTAACCCATTTAAAATCACACCTGACCCACTTTATTACCATAGCGTCTTGGGACGAGGTTCATAAGAACAATGTCACTTGCACAAAAGTACAGCAGATACATGTGTCCCTTTCTGCAGTGTGAAAGACTACTGCTGTCTGCCTGAGCTGTCAACCCTGTTTACAAGAGTACCAGAAACCAAATGCTCGTTACAATTTTGAAGATCACCACAAACACCTTCAGTTAAGAAGCTGGATGTCAAACAAGGCGGTAATTTCTAACACAAATACCAAGATAAAAAAAACAGGCAGTGCGATTTTTACAAATAGTGATAAAATTTTTGTCTTGTATTTGTAACCTCTTGCTGTTTTACTGTTGTCCAGACACATCACTGAAGCTTTTGAAAAATTGTAGGAGGATTTGAGAGAAAAGATGTGTGTATATATATATATATATAGACCTGACGAAGTTAATATACGAAAGCTTGTCCCATCATACAAAATGTCTTTCTTGTTGAAATTTATATATATAAAAACACTGCAGCAGGGAATAGAAATGCTGTTGTGGGTTTTACCGAAATTTGTGTCAATACCATGATACATGAGATAAGTAAATCTTTTTCACTACCACATTGATCGGATTTCAAACAAAACAAAACTAGCAATTTGTTTTCCGTTTTAATTAAAGTTTATGGAAAAATACACCAATTACAAACTCAATCTGTAGTCAAGGAATAAAAATGTTGTTTCAAAAATACTTCCTCATAAAATATTCCTAGTTAAAGAATACTAAAAATACTATTTAGCCACGTTTTCTTCTTACAGTTGCAAATAGTGTGTAATCAAGAGCATGTCACATACCTTGGATGAATATAACATAGCCAGAGCTATACTCTACGAACTTTGTTTTCTATCCACAAAAATAATTTTGATGTGTTGATTGTTATTAAATACGATGCGAAAACTCGCCTTATATCGATTACCATAGAAATCTTTAACGCATATTGGAACTAATCCTCAGAGCAGAGAAACTGCGGAACATAGAAGGTACTCTTGTTTATTCTGTGGATCTACTCTGTTAAAAATGGCATCCTCCATGCCACGTGTATTTCAGGATCTGCTCAGCAAATATGCAAAAGAGCTTTTTACGACGCGTATAGGCCAAATCGACCATATTGGCAATAATAATTGCCCATGTTGAGATTTTAGCCCCCCAATAAGTGAAACTACTAAATTTCGAAAATTGGCTTTTAAATACTAGTTTTTCATCTTCAGCTGTAACTTTCCAAGAAATTTTTCTTGATAAGACCCAAGGTAAAGTACTCCTTCATCTGGATCCTCGTGAACTTCACTAACTGCCGGAATTACTGTTGCAGCTGGATCATGCAAACTTTCGTCAATGTCGCCAAAGTCATTAAGTCTCAAGACAAGACCATACTTTGGAGCTAATTTTATAATTGTTTCTTCAGAAATTAGCTGGAAAGAAAAAAGAGAATCCTTTTGAATGATGACGGCAAAGTAACATCAATTAGGCTAGTTAATTTTTCAATAATTTTAATTTTTTAATGGTTTTAACGTCATTTTCCCAAGAAACTTGGGCTCAGACGGTGCCCTTGAAAGGGACTTGGATTTGGCAGTGAGGAATGTCTTGGCTGAATCCCCTTCCTTGTTGCTTTGGGCTTGAAGTAGGTATCGAGATAGGTGGTCGTTGAAATGGTTTTATTAAAGATTGACAAGAGTGTATTTTAACGAAATATTTATTGAAAAATTAACTGGCGCTTGATGTTTGCAATAACTCGTGTGTTCGACATAAAATTTCTCAACTGACAATACATACTTATCTGTGTGTGCTTCAGTTTCAAAAATACCAACTAATTAAACGTGCCTTAACACAGGTTAATTTCAAACAAGTGCTATTTATCGTTAGTTAAAATTAAAATATATTTTTTAAATTGTTGGGCTAACTTTATAAATAAATTCTTTAAAAAACACCTTTCACCCTTCTCTTTTCCTTCATAACTAATATTCATATCTTAATAGTTTGTCGAAATCTCAATCAGTTGCGTTATATATAAAACGTTTTTTCCATGTTTATGTTCTCTTGTTGCGAATTATCCGGCGCCACAAAAAAATTAAAATAATTGAATATAAATGATTTAATCACAGTTAGCGCCAATTAATCATGAGTGATGCTTTGCATTCCGTTTATCTAGTGCCTTGTTAACCGCCTACATCAAAATGTGCTTGCTGTTTACCTGAAGGGACTGGCGGCTTTGTGAAGATAAGATTCCTGCCGTCTTACTCTTCACTGTACCCAGGTTAAAATTTCTCACAACATCTTTTGGTGTTTGTACCTTTTAAAGGTGATATTCGTATCCAATTCATTATCACCCTTTAAGTATGCATTTCCCTTAAAAGTCTCAGGTATGAAATAACCTTCAGCGTCAATATCAAGAAAAATATTAATGTTCAAAATCTTCGATTTTAATAAAATCATCAAAGGCGTCCTTTCTGGAAAAATCACAACACTAAAGTACCCAGCAGCTGTTATTTTTCTGAAAGAATTACTCATTCGCCTCCTTCTCCTCTTTCTTGGGTCCCATTCACACTTAAAAGGTCTACGATACCGCGTTTGCACAAATTTCTTTCCTTCGTTCTTAACAGAAGCTCGATCCTCTTCCTAAGTTCCCCTATTCCTTACTTTAGTACTACAGAATAAGGGTACAGTCCTATTTTGTACTAATAGGCCTTCCCTAAATTTCGTTTTTTTATTATCGTAAATTTTAACTTGCCTTTCCTTAAAGCGTAGCCCTGAAAAAGCAGGAATCTTTTTTTCATGCTCGCCAACTTGATTTTATTTGCCCTCCTTAGCACTCAGCTATTTGTTGGGCATTTTTATTCATGATGCAGATAGAATGCATTACAACATCCACATTCTAAAGATCTTGACATGGCACCCAGGTTTCGGATGAAGTCTGTAAATTTACATCAGTGAATAACTTGATTCTGGTAACCGCATAAAACAATTTCTTGTCTTAAGAACTCTTCAGAAGACTACATTCACAGGGCCAAAATTTTTTAAATTTCTACAAAAAATTCTCCTTCGAGCCAGTCGTGCTGCCTGAACAGTTAAAGCTTAGTAACTTACTTGATACATGCACTGGTGACTTGTATCTAACATTCTGCGGGCTCAGTCTTTCTGCTCTCAATCAAATCAAAAGCCTTGACTTTCCTTGTAATATTTCCCATTTTTGGAATGTTGATTATTTTCAATATCAATACAATTTCAATTCTGCTAGCAAACATGAATATTGTTTGCAACGAATATAATTTTGCAAATAAAAATTATCTAATAACACTCATAAGTTATAAAGCCTATTTTCTGTCAGTACTACTAAAAATATGCGAGTGGCAAAGTCCTTTATTTCATCAGTATCGTCAAGTCCGAAACCAGTTAGGTTTTAAACTGTTTAACTTTTCTACACCAAGGTATAGAGTTTACTACAGATTTCATTCTTCAAGAACCAGAAGCTAAATGTTCTTACAAGAAATTCTGCAGGTCGGGATATCTCACAACGGGTAATTCACAAGCCACATTTTGGTAGGATTAACAAAAATTAAATATATTCAATAATTCTGATATTTTATCCGATTTGAATTTCTGTTATGCAGCAACAATGTTAGCCAAAACGTGTCTGGGGGTGGGTGGGGGATTAACAGTAAATTCGTACTGCGTACCAAGGCCTAGGTAAACAGTGCTTACCATAAGCTGCAGTGTATAAACCATTCGTACATAAATCTAACCAACCACTGGTCCCAAAGTCTTTGTCAAATATGAGAATACATAATATAAAAAAGGTATGCGAAGCATGATTTTATTTACGAATACTTTTGAGCGTCCTTAATACTTTAAAAAATCTTTATTGAACAAAAGTACCGTTTTCACCCTTCATTTTCGCTTTGTGAGGCATGACTGCTTTTTTTGCCCAGTTCCGACACCGATCTGCATACCTGTATTCATGGTCTTAATTTATATGTAAAAACCCAGTTTTACTTAAATAGTGACTCTGGTACGTAAGCCCCATTGCATAATCAGCCCAAGCCGCAAGGAACATTGTAAGTGTTAAGCTTAAGGGGTTTACAAGACAGTTCACAGTTCATATGTCTAAAGTACTCCATTACTGCTTGTAACAACAAATCAAAGAGACTGTCAAAACAGTATTACCAATGATTAAAAAAGTAATACAACTAAAAATTTGACAAAACAAATTGGGTAACTCAAAGAAAATAAAAGCACAATCAAATATTTATGCGGGCTACTAAAAGAGCACGTCTGCCGAGGCCCGGTAGGCCTGCAAAATGTGGGGTATTGATCTAGACAAATTTTTGGGATCATTTAATTGAGCTAGTTATATTGAAAATAAGTGCAAACATTGACTCGTGCTACCTTAAATGTCCGCAAAATAAGCCCGGTATATACCGTCAACATTCGGTTAACAGATTTATGAAATTTTATTGTATGGTTAAAACGGTTTTACCCTTACCTTTAAAAATTAACATTCACAAGCGGCATTACTGCGACAAAATGGGACGGCAATGTCACGAAACGTAAACTAAACAAAGCTCTCTAATATTGAAAGCTTTTTTAAGTTACTAAGCAAATTTTTACTTTGGCCTACAAACAAACCACGTTCGTAATGCCTAATCGATAAAAGTCCGATAATTCAAAATACAAAGAATGGAAAAATTGTTTTCAACCAAATAAAATCCTCTATATAACAAAAGTGTCTTTTCAATATACATTTCTGCCGTCAGTATTACGTCGAAATCATGTATTACTACGTTATTTTTAAACTGTCAAGTCTTTAAAAAGGATGATGGGAATGTGCGCGAAAAGAAGGCAATTGTGCTTACGTGACTTTTCGAAAGGTGCTGTAAAGTGCTGTCTGCGACACCTAAACTTTGAAAGCCACAGACTTATTAAGCCAAAAATTTCATTATTACTCTCACTAACCTTTGCAATGAACTTCCGTACATTGGGATATGGCAAAAGAAAATCAATAAGAGAGAAAGGCCATTTTCGGGCAGTTGCCATCCCAAGCCAATAGCCACCCTTTTTCCTTCTTCTTATATTGTCCGGCAGACCAGGTAAGTTGTCGGCAAAGAGATCATAAATACCTGCTTTCGTCCCTCGTATATAATACCTGTTTGAATCCAAAATAGAACTGGAATGAAATACTGTAATAAAACAAACATTATGAATAAAAACGTACATGTGAAATTTTTCCAATTCAATTCTCCCGCAATAAACTTCCCACATTGGCCTGGTTTGAGTTATTAGAATTTAATGTTCTTAAGAGTCCTATGAACCTTGTTTCATACTAAAAGTAAGAATTGTACAATATGATTTTCTGGTATTTTCCTTCTTGTCTTTTCGTTTCTCTGATGTCTGGTGTCAAACAGGACAAGTTACTTGTGAGTTAACTGTATCACTAGAAGTTACGTTTAAAATGTAGATCTCATTTGTGTTTACCATTTCTCAGAAGCAACAATGTAGAATTTCGAAGTCGACATGAAAGAACAGCGGTTGAAGTATTACTTAATAATCAAAAGTTGCTTAAAACGTTAAAATTAAATGTGATTAACTTAACTTTCTATATTTCTATAAAATTAAACTGTTGATTATAACAGAACATAGAACTGCCTGAACAAGCATAGAAAATTCTAGATGTGGAGGTATTTGAAATATCATTTATTCCTAGTCAGTAGACAATGTATTCTAATTTAGGCCAGTTTCTCTGGAAATTACCTGTCATGAAGTGTCACTACGTGGGCAATATTCAGAAAGTATATAAAAGTATATAAAAAGCCCCCAGAGAGATACAGCAGAATAAAAATCCATCCAGAGAACAGTTTACAGTATTTTCTAGTTTCACACACACGTAAATTACAAGACACCGTATTCACAAATTGCCTTCCTTACCTCTTACCAGAAGCTCGATCTCAATCGCATCTATCCAATCCACAAAAGCTTTTTTCCAACGTTACTTTTCTCCTCACTCTAACACCATAGAATATGTATAAAGACCTACTCTGTCTTACCACACCCTCCCTCTAATTCACATTTAATTATCGTAAATTTCAACATATCTTTCTGTAAAACGTAGTCCCAGAAAGCAGACCTCTTGCTCTCATTCTCGTCAACTCGGTACTGTTTGCTCTCATTAGCACTAAGTTGTTTGTTCATTATGCAGACATAATGCATTACAGGATATAGCATCTATCTGAGACGCAAACTGTTAAAAATACAAACTTTCTAAAATATTTTTGTAATTAAAAAAATAAGGAATACATTTCAAAAAGTAATTATTAGTCATTTTGCGAAACTTAATGCTTCGGCGATTACAAAATTTGTTAGTCATATCTAATTCACATTCATGGGTATTGCCATGTCGGATCGTTCAATTGGGCCCTACAATGAGTTTAAATACAACAAGTAATGATACTTCTGGGTGATAAGAAGATGAATGATTCACATATAGTTTAAAATTACAAAAAAATAATATTATTCTATCAATTAAACGCTGTATTAAAATACTCAAATCACTCAAAACATTGCGTCCAACTATCTGTTAAGAGGTCTTTCTCTTTTCAACGAGTTTCTCGGGTGATTCTAGGAAATAAAATGCGAATGCACTGTATGGAATCAGAGAAAAAAAGCTGTTACAAACCGATTCTCTTCCTTTATTTACCCCCTGCAATATTTTGGCACCAAACTGTTCTGGGCATATATATTCTTAATGGGTCATTGCAAAATGTAGTTCGACTTTTTTTCTACACACCATATCATATTTTCAATATTTTAAAAGGAGCATTAGCTCTATCGATGGGGTAAGCAGTCCAATAACTGAACTCAATGATTACACTTGTACAATCCAAAATCACATATCTAGTATTTTGTATGACTATTATACTATTTTACAAAGGGATTTATGGAGCATGCAGGAGAAACCTTTGTTTAACCACCTTTTTTCGTAGAAATGCTTGGCTTCTGAAGATACGAAAAAAGTACATCTCTTGAAAACAGGCACTAAGCCTTGTCTGGAAGTACTAAAAGGGCTAAAAAAAGTAACTGCCTGGGAGGAAGGCGAGCGCAAAAACAAAAATGTAGCTTATTTGACTGATGTTAAAAGATTATTCATACTGGTAGAGGATGACCTTAAGGTGATAGAATAAGATGATTTGGGGCCTGTACATTTGCTAAACGACTCCTTCGCCACTAAAGAAAACACTTACCGCAAAAATCTTTAAGAGTCTCCAGTTCTGTTTATTGTAATAACTGAGTTTAAGACTTGAAGATGTAAAGTGTAAATACTATTTATTTCTCTTTCCTCTTTCTGTTTCTGTCTCTCTGTCTCTCTGTCTCTCTGTCTCTCTCTCTCTCTCTCTCTCTCTATATATATATATATATATATATATATATATATATATATATATATATATATATATATATATGGTGGACAGAACAAAAAAAAAAAAAAAACTGAGAGTTATAAACTAAGTTTTGTTGTTTTTTTGTTCGATACAAGTACATATATATATATATATATATATATATATATATCCTGTGTATCGCGGGGAGAGAGGCGGGGGTATGTGTCGAAACCAGC
>RDPX01000007.1:739689-796957 GCA_003991215.1 Morbakka virulenta | reverse complement strand
TCTGTCTCTCTCTCTCTCTCTCTCTCTCTCTCTATATATATATATATATATATATATATATATATATATATATATATATATATATATAGTGGTGGACGGCAAAAAAATCAACAAAACTGAGAGTTCTAAACTAAGTTTTGTTGATTTTTTGTTCGATACTAGTACATATATATATATATATATATATATATATATATCCCGTGTATCACGGGGATAGAGGAAGGGGTATGTGTCGAAACCAGCAAAGGAAGTAAATTAATTTACCTGTCACACTTAAAAGTTATATTAAATGGACGCCCCTACATAGAATGTACAAGAATACATTGAAACATTTCAAAAAAGCCCTTGGGGCGCCCTTAATTAAGTACAACTGTCCATGGATACCGGCCTGCTGGAGTATATGAAAGAACTTAAAATGCCGAATATTACTTTTAGTGACCTTGTCGGCTTATTTTCTTTGTAAGAATGGGTTATATAATCTTAACCTTCAGTAAAGTTGAAATGAAATTCCATCAAAATAAAAATTTCAGTGAACACAAGAAAATAAACTTTTTAAACAATTCTCACTTATTCGAACCGGGGTACAGACTCCAAGTGGAACACCTCAGCCAACCATTTTGGTGATGCTAAAGTTTTTGTCTGAAGATTGGCCTTAATTTAGCAAGAACGTACATAATTAAAATTTGTACAATGCACAAATCTTTTCGTCTATAAAATAATAAACGTTTGTGCTGCTCTTACCTTAATATTCTTGAAACAGTTGTTTCACAGACAAGAACAAATTCCTCATCGTGAGACAATTCAACACCGTTGGCAAAGTACAAACCACTCAAAAGTACTTTTTTCTCGCCCGACTTTGGGTTAAATGACATCAAGCGGCCTTGACCACCAGCTTCAAAAATGGCATATCTATTTTCTCGCCTCTCCCATTTCCAACTTGAATCAGTAAAGTATATAGTTCCATCAGCTGCGATTGTGAGGTCATTTAGGAACTTAAACGGAATATTATTTATTCCTTCTTTGGCTGATATTAAAGTTTCAATCTCTTTAGTTGTCGGATTGATCTGCAACAAACCATAATAAGCGTCGCAAACAATTAAAAACTTTTCATCTCGATCAAATCGAAGACCAAGAGGTCGTCCACACTGTGGCTCTGCATTAGGTGTTCCTGTATTCAAAAAATAAAAAAGAAGGCCACTCAACTCATTGGATACGACGAATAGCCGTGGAAGCATAGAAAACCATTCAAATACAGTATTAAAGTATACAGTACAAACATCGCTACAAGATCCTGGGTCAGGGCCAGGGCCAAAAGATATCTGATGAGCAAAAAAGCACTTTAAAGAAACAAATACTCTGGAAAAATTGCTATCACTCAAAACTGGAACCTCTGGCTTCCAATATTGAGTGATAGAAACTCAGGGAGTTGCACATATCTTTAATATGGGGAACTGCCAGACAAAAATTTCAATAATGTCATGAGGATTTATGTGGCTCGTTTGACAAATGTTTGAGTGAAAAGTACTGGTAACCAAGAGCAGTTAACAGAGAAATCAAGACGGTTGACCAGGCTTAAACAAGTTTAACTGAAAATTAAAGGTTGTTTAAATTCAAAAATAAATGGGTTTCGGATGAGGATAACGTAAATTGGGAAGGCCAGCCATTAATCTTGATGCAGAACTATTTCGAAAGATCTTGAAAATTGTAGTAAAGCTATACGTGTATTAAAAGAAATTACTTTTAGTTAATGGTATAGGGGAAAGATTCGTAGCTTGACATGAGGACCTACATGGAAAAAATCACAATACTAAAATATATGGTCCGTTGTCTTTGGCAACCATAAATGCAATGTGACGCAACTACTCAAAGACGTCTCCTGCTTCTCCATACGACCAACAACTAATACAGACTCAGTTTCTTAATGTTTTCTTTTTACTTCTCCAAGTGATCCAGTTTAACCTTGTTTGCAAAATACGTGATTTGACGTGAAATATAAGTGAGATAAATCTTATGACCTATATATTCCATCACTTTCTGGCCAAGTTTCTCTTAATATTAATACTTTTTTAAAAATTTTACAAGTCTTGTGAGCAATGTTGATCAAATGCCAAAGGTTGGCCGAGGGGTACAATAGTAAATTAAGAAACGAACAGCGAATTTTAACAGTCAATAAATGCCACACAGCATAATACGCATTCCAACAATAATTATGTATGATAGACAAAGAGATAATACATTCCATATAAAGACTGCGATTACATATTCCCTTCCTGAAGACTGATTCTTGCGTTCCAGGCCTACCTGACATACAGTTATATCATTACCCACTTCTGTAGCAGGACCTTTCCAGAAAAAACTTGGTACTATTTTCACTGAATAAAAAACCTTAACGGAAATGTGTGGGGTTGCAAACTGCAGTTCTACCATCAAAGCTTTAACAGTTCAGGCGCAGATATTAATAATAATTAATAAAATTAATAAAATTTTAAATCAAAGTCCTGTGGAGATAGATCTGAACCGAAGGAAGCGGGTAAGTTGAATGCTTTAAGTCTACGTCTCTTGGAAAACTTCTGCACTTAAGCGACACATTTACAATGCCACCCTCTCCCTCTGTCTGTCTGTCTGTCTGTCTGTCTCTTCTTTGTTTGAGGGAGGGAGGGGGACGACAATTGATCAAAATGCGACCCAAAAGTGGACAAATTCAATACGGTCGTAACTAGCAATCAATACAGGTGCCAAAATAGCAATTCGAGTGTTATTACTTGAAATGCGCAAACTTTGCTCGACAACCATAACAGTTGATAGGCCTGAACAATGGAGCACCTAAATACTCAAAAAGGGCTACCCACGATTATGCGTTTGGATTATCAGCATACGAATTCAAAAAATGAATTTATAACGAGAAGATAAGTCAGCTTTGAACTTCTTAACACAGTTTAAACACCAACAACCTGCCAGATTATGAGCAATTCATTATATTTTTCAACTGTAAGGAAACAAATTCTTGATCTTTGTTAATAATTAAAGTAGTTTCACTGTGAACTTTCAAAGGATTAAGATCTTACAAACTTTTGTAAAAAAAATTTAAGTTCCTTCCCCTTTCAAACTTTTAATCCTGTTAAGCAAAGAAATATGTTCAATTGTTGTTTTTTTTGCTTTCCTTGATTGTCCTGGGATTAATCATCTGGTTTCATATGGTTTATTATATTTTTAAGGGATTTAAAAGTTCATGTAAACTCCCTCATTTGTTCCCCTGTGATTTCCATTAACCAGTTGAACACCTCCATGAAGACCGAAGAAGACCTGGTTGAAGACGGTGCAAGAGAACATGAGAACGTATGGAGTGTTGGAGGAAAATATTTGGCATACAACCAAATGGAGAGCTCTATCAAACCGTTAAATTCCATGAATGGGAAACGAAGACGTTGAAATAATTAAATAACAACAGTTGAATATCACTTCACAAAAAGGCTATAGCTTTGTGTACCTTCAAGTTCTACAGAAAGAAATATATACTACAATAGTATAAAGCTTAACGGAGGTACTTTTACTGTTAAGCATTAAAATACAAAAAAAATTAACCCAAAAGAACCATTTGATTTACCGCAGCTCGGAATGTTATGTCCTGTTCGAACGATTTCCTCCATTTTCCCACTTTTAGTTATCTTTACTATTCTGCCATCACTAAGTCCAGTGTATAGATTGCCTAAGGTGGACAAGCAATACAAAGTAATAAAATGCTACAATGCAATGTCGTAAACGTAACCAAAAGTGGGGCCTTTAGCCATGGCTATTAAATCGCGATAATTAGTCAATTAATAAAGATATTGGATTAATAATCAAGGATAACATTGTGGATCTCGAGATTCTAGGGGTTTTTCCACACAATCTACACAACAATACCTCTGCAGTATACAAGATTAAGCGCTTACGACTTACTTTCTATATTTCTGACCACTGAAAGCAAATCTCGTCTGTCATGTTTGTAAATCCACACTAATTTTCTACTTTTGTCAATATTTACAGATAACGTACATACAGCTACCTAATAGGGCAAAGAGGGCTAGGATGGTGTTGAGCAAAATCCAAGTATTTTACTTTAAATGGTCTAAAGCTAAATATATATATATATATATATATATGGAAACTTGGAGTGTCTCACTAAGAGGTGTAGGGTTATCTAATTTCAACCGAAATTCAAGGTGTCAGGCTTAATATATGATTTCCAGTGGTTCTTGATTATTCAAAGCAATAAATATACATGAATACAAAAATACCACACATCTATTTAGTGCTGGTGCTGAGTAGCAAGCATATCTGGGGGGATATAAGGTATGATATCTAATAAAGTGATATGGAAAATTTGCTCAGCATGGTTTTTATGCACTAACATCTGTCTTTTGTAACCAGGAAAAGTTTGACACACTTTGTTGCATACTACACATGTTGTTTTTCCTTGTCAGCAGAAATTTTTGTTACAATTTGAACTTTATAAATCCTAGCATGTTTGACACAGTCAGGTTTTGAAAGAAGGACTTGTTCAAATGTTTCACAGATTCCAAGTCTGTCTCTTATCCTCAAGGTCTTTAACACAACCTTTACTGAATTAATGACCCATGCATCATTGCTGTGTCTTTCCAGATGAATGCTGTCATCTTGAGTTCTGTCCATTCCATGCCCTCTGAGATAACTTTGAAACCCTGCTTTAGATCTTTACACTTTGAAGCACATGTGATTAGAAATTGAGTGATGTCCACTTGGTTTACTTCTGAAGGGTGAAGAGTATTCTTATGAACAGCCTTGTGCCTTTTTAACTTTGCTGGACATCAAACAGACTGTTGGCTGGATCCAGTAAGTACAAAGTTAACCCAATCACAAGTTCAGTGTGACTTAAAGTGGTTCACGCCCACAAGTGTCACATTACCAGCTCTGTGTGAGGAATCTGAAGGAAGAAATAAACTGGTGGCCTTTACTGTAACACATACAAACATACATACATACATACATACATACGTACAAACATACATACATACATGCAAACATAAGCAACAATCAATGATTCATTTAAACTGCAAAACAAGGGGTACAAAAAAATATTTCATCAAATGGGATGAGAAAAAAAACCTTTGGCAAATTTCAAATAAGGCCAATTTTCAATAATGTCAACTGGTACAGTGCTCTTTTTGGTTCATACCTACATGTACCATCTTCCATGCTTCATCGCAGCTCAAGGTAGCACCTCTACTGTGTGCATCTTTGATTAAAACTCTTGTATCCTTTTTCAATTACTGCATTTACTTACATTGTGTACATGATATGAACGAAGAATGGCACAATTTTATCAACTCTCTGTTTGCAATGCCAGAAAAAAGTGTAGATATTACAAAAATGACATTTCCTTCGTCTTGTTAAAACAGGCCACACTCTTCATATTACAAGTATGGTATAGAATAATTTTGTATTGATCTAAACTAAGCATTGCTCTGTAGTTTTCTTAGTTGACTCTTGTAAAGTGGCAAAAATGGGGCCTTGTGTCATAACTCCACAATAAAGAACATTCCAGGATTGACATTAAATAAGCTATTTTTAACAAGTAAAATACAAATGAGGTCTACCTTCAGTATCTGGGTGGGACTAGTTTTAAGGTAATAAGGTCCCAGCTTCACCCAAAAATTTTAATTATTGAATGTGTGTCACACCATCATCCTCATACTGCTTATTTGAACTACATTAAACAAAACAAATCTAAATCTTACCATCTCGATCTTGAGTAACTGACTCTGGGCCAACCATTTTGCCTTCAAGTAATCGAATTGAATTCTGCAATTTTGTGTTTGGTGTCATAATACCACTAAAATGTGGTAGAGGTGATGGGTATCTAAAATATACAAAATTAGAAATACTGATTACTATCTACAAAGTCTGCTGTGCACAAAACAAAAAAGAATCAACAGAGTGGTCTGTGAGGTCAAAATATCTTATTACCAATTCTCATCCTATTACCATCATATTTAAGACAAAGGTAAAAGGGTTGTTGTTTACCATGGTTAATAAGGTTTTAACACAGCACAATTCACAAAGATGTATTTTTTTCACTATTGCCAGTAAAGCTAATAGTGCTATAGCACTATTAGCTTTACTGGCAATAGGCTATAATTTCTGAATACTTTACTGGTAATATGCAATACTTTCTGAGTAATACATATTGTTCTGAATAATACATATTGTTAAAAAATGTTTAGTGTGGTTTGTTGATGATTGGTGTCACAACAAGTAATCTAAGTTGCCAAACCATCTGGTGAAATTTCTTGTTGTAATATTTGTTTATTAATGTCAGCTATTGTGAAATGTGAACAAAATAAAGTGTATAAGCTAGGAAAATATGTAAAAATCAGAAAACAATTGGAGTCTTTCTTTGTTGACAAAAGACTAAGTTGAATTCACTTACTTGTGTTCTCTCTGTGTGGATCTCAGACATTATGTCTTTCCACCAGAATTTTATACATTTCAAATAACAATTTTTTTAGTTGTTATCTTATAATGTCAGATGTAGTTTAAACATTTCATACTGCCAAGGATTACAACTCTTCCTGTAAAAAAATTCCTCTTCTTTGCTTGTGAACAAAAATAAAAATTGGAAAACAAATGTTTGAAAGCTTTAAAAAACACCACAGTCACTTTCTATCAAATGAGGTGCTGTGAGAGTCTTTGGTCAAGTTTATTCTAAAACTTGGTTTGCCAAAAATATTAAGTATTTCACATGTTCTCCCAAAGTAAAAAGTCAGTTCTTGGTGGTAAATAGGGCCCTATTTAATTAATACCATGTAAAGTAAATAGACAAAAAATTAAAAAAAACAATAGGGTCTGTATTCCTGAAATATTCTTTGGTTAATTTCTCTTAAGAATTTACTCCAACAACCTTCGTCACTTACTTACTTATCCTTTCACAATCAGTTTTTCCACTATGTCGAGCTAGACATGCAATGACCTTCCTCCATTTCTGGCAATCCTGCCCTGTGGTTTCATCAACTCCAGAACCATCAGATCTTCTTGAACAGTCTACAGTCAGATTTTTTAGGCTGCCTCTAGGGTGGCATCCTTCTAACTTCCAGTTGTGTATGACTGCCAATGCACCACCCTCCTTTCTCATCTCAACATTCTCAAACCATTCTAAACTCCTGAACCTAAGAATATCCACAAACTGGTGCAAACCACATCTCCCAGTAGCCTCAGTGCTGCTCACTTTG
The DNA here is from genome assembly GCA_003991215.1 of Morbakka virulenta. Classification (NCBI taxonomy): domain Eukaryota; kingdom Metazoa; phylum Cnidaria; class Cubozoa; order Carybdeida; family Carukiidae; genus Morbakka; species Morbakka virulenta. Next base: position 789,710 of record RDPX01000007.1, on the reverse strand, counting down.
TCTCTAAGTGTCATATCTGTCATAAAATGGTGTATTAGGTGATCACAGCTTCTGATAGTGTTCTCCAGTCACCGAGAAAGTGGGGGCATTTCAAAACCATATAGCACAATGCATCACATGCATGCCTATTACATATGGACTCTATTCCTCAATGGGATTCTTCTATTGCATAAAAGCATGGAAAGTGTATACTACTTACTCCATGCCACTGCTACCCTCATATGCACCACCCTCTTCATACCACCTGCTCTGTCAACAATATTACTGTTGTACCAAAATGTCTTCACCTCTCTCATCATCTCACCCTAACCAGGTTCAAGAAGCACCAGACAATCAGCCACAGGTAGCATTCTCAGTCTATTCCATTGGTAAGTTGAGTATTCCAATACCAACAAGTACAGATTTCAAAAATGCACATACAAATCACTTTCAAACTGCCTTAGAAAATTCCAAAAATTTATTTATATACCCCATGGTAGCCATGTTCTTAACAATTTACATTGTTGCATACTTGGATAAGTAAACACTATGTAGTGACAATCAAATTAAAAACATTATCTAGATTTGTTATTATTCTATGTTTGGGATGCCTGTGGTGTGCCCACAAACACTTATGTCAGCAGACTATTACATTGAGCCATCCTGTTTTGTTGAATTGTAATTAGCATGTAGTTTTGCTGATTAAAGCCTTATAAACAAGGTAAATCTGTTATATTTGTCACAACACACTACTTTTAAAAAGGCTTGCTGCAAATAACACAACAAAAGCTGTAATACAGTTTGGGTTTTTGGGGGGTTAATGTCATTTTCCTCTGTAATTGAGGCTCAGACAGTGCCCTTCACAGGGGATTTGTTTTGGCAGAGAGGAATGTCTTGGCTGTAATAAAACAGTATCAGCTGTTAATGGCTTCATCTGCACTGGGAACCTCGACTGCTAAAATTATTTCATCAAAAAAATACACCACAAAAAATTAAAATTGTTTACATTAAGTACTTACACTGGTCCTGATGGTGATATGGGTGATGGTACAATGACCAAATATAAAATGAATATTCCTATTACCAAACAACAAACTTGTGCTGCAATGATCTTTGGTGATCTGGAGTCAACATAGAAAATACAAAACTGTAATACAACCACAATGCAAAAAAACCCCACAAAAACAAATATTTACAAAGAGTTACATAGTTTTTTATTTACATAGCAACTTACACATTCTAGTTCCATACTATATTTATAATAAAAACCAAGATGTACAAAGTTCTGGTGCAACCTCAACACAGTGAAATATTTTTTTAAAGTTTAAGGTCTTTTCAGTTCACCTAGATATTAAGGCTAGAAATCTAAAAAAGAGACATCCATAAACTCACTTGTAAATTGTAATATGGGATAAAAACATATAATTGATAAATAATTAGTATATATGTATAATGTCTGACTCTGTAGAGAATTATGTTTTTCACTAAAAGTTTCAGGAATTTTACATAACTGAAAAAATGGGGTAAAATTATACAGATTTATATTGGTGCTGAAGTAAAACTTTTATATTTCATAACAACTTTATCAAGTTCCTCCCCCTAAGCAAAAATTTGAAATAAGCCCCACCCACCCACCCTTTTAAGCACTGAATGATGAGTTTTGCTTGAATGTATAGTAAAAATATCTGCATCTGAATAGATGAATAATGAGTTGACAAAGAACTGCAGAGAAGTCCTTGAGACATTTGCATTTGGGGTTTGATGGCTTCTTGCTTTGGATGCATTACTTTACCATTTTTCACTTGAAATCAGACCATTACTGAATCAAGGTTGCATTGACCTAGTGACTGTTCCAGTATGCTGTACATTTTTTTGTAAGCTTAAACAAGCCAATGAAAGGCTGTTTAGGGGGAAAGTATGACATACAACTTGCAGAAGAAAATCATAAACTCACAGCTCACAGGCCCTTCCAAAAAAGAGCAAATAGTTGAATGGGTCCTTCAATCCTGGAGATTACTGTCAAAAGACATTTCATTCCATTAAAGTGTTTTAAATTACGTGCTCTCATTAGATAACGTGATGGGTCTGATGATGACCAGATCATGTGTATTAAGTAAGGCCCATGTAAAGCTTAATAGGCTTGCACTTAATGTTTAGAAGAAAGTGAAACTGATTCACTTAAAGTAATCCCAGGCAATTATATTCTTATAGACTAAAAGTTTGACAACTTATTAAATGTATGATTTATGAATATTTTTCATAGCTCCAATCTTACATTTCTAAATAAACCACCCATGCTCTAATAATCTCCCCTCTATGACCTTTAAAATTAAATAAACCACCTGATGGCTGGATAAAGCTTTTATGGTATATATATATATATATATATATATATATATATATATATATATAATGTTATTGTTATTTCCTGTGATTTATTTTGTTCAATGGCTCCTTGTATACATTTCACCTTCTCGATGGTTCTGAAGTAGAATTTGGGCATTGCCATTGGGCATTGTCATCATTTAGAAGTCCATACCAAACTTCCACAATCACCCTACAAGAGACATGGGAAGCCACAAGTCTGTAAGAAGAGGAGTGATTTCCCAAGTACTCTGCAAAGTACCAAACCTAGAGTGGTGTCACACAGCTAAATATACCAGTCTTTTACTTTAACATCCTACAGTTATGGTCAGATCCAGTTGGTGTGGTGCTTTTAACATGGTGCAGACTTGCTTACATAAAAGAGCATGGGGAACCACAACAAAAACAATTACCATCTGAGTTCAGTCAATTGTTGGAAATGAGGTCCTCCTTGTAAATTGCACATGTCTGAATTCCACTATACCTAATTACCATAAACTAAAATATCTATTTATATTTGGTCATTTAAAAAATCCAACTTTTTCATTCAAATGTCTAAAGTTTGAATGTCTTCTGGAAAAGCATAAACATTGATATGGTCCTTAAAAGTCAGACTACTTCATGCAACTGCTTTTCTAGTAGCTACCTATGGTTCCAAATCTTGGTCAATGTAAGATGCTGATAAGACGGTAAACGCATTCAAATTATGGTCATTTTGAAGAATACTATGAATTTGCTGGGCAAAGAAAATGACTAATGAATGGTTTCCAAAATGTTGGAGTGAACAAAATAATGATACTATCATTGATTGCACATTGAAAACTAATGACTTTTAATTGTCCAGTGGGATGAGGTGGTTTAGAAAAGGAGATGCTTCACAGAATAGGAAAAGGGAATAGAAGAAATGCAGACTTCAAACATTATACTGGTCAGTATATCCTTTGGAAACAAGTGCATACTGAAGATCTGGACTTTAATGTCTAACACTTGTGTTATGTAAGGCTTAAACAATTTATTTCCCCAGATATGACAAGGTCAAGGTTCTTGCCAATATGCTGTGAACATGCTTAAATCCTGTCCATAGATATGAACTGACAAAGTAATGGGTGTAAGTAAAAGGACTGTTGTATAAATAATTAATGAGGCCAACTAGATGGCAGAAATAAGCAGGAGAGATGGGACAGACTGACCAAAATGGAACCAACTGATCTGCTGTGGTAACCTCTGCTGGGTGCAGTTAAAGAACAAAGAGGAAGAAAATAAAGATGGTAGGCAGATACAAATTGATGACCACTGCACCATAAATATGCTCTGAAAGTGAGAAATTCCATGTTAAAAATAGTCCTGTCAGCGTGACACCAGCATTTTCACCATGCAAATAAACAGTATCTTGTTTGGGCGTTCAAGTAATGCTACTGATATGCATAGGAAATCAAAATAAGTTTCCTGCAGGTTGAGTTACTGCCTGGGTGTACACGAAATAAATAGTATACTATGGGTAGAATAAAAATTTTAACTCAACATTAACAAAAACATGTCACATTTCACAACTTTAATTAAAAACATTTAACTTTTCATTTTCTGTCGTTGTTTCATTGCGAAATGAAACCAAAAAAGTTGGGAAGGAAAGTCACTATGGTATCCCAAAAATATTTCTCCTTTTTTAAATTGAGGTTTACATCTGGCTGGTTAACCTAATTGTATATTATATATATATATATATATATATATATATATATATATTTTTTTTTTTTATTTTTTTTATTTTTTTTTCTCTCAAATCCTCCCACAATTTTTCGAAAACTTCACTAATGTGTCATTCGTTACACAAGGTTACAAATACAAGACAAAAATTTTATCACTATTTGTAAAGAACACGCTGTCTGAGTTTATTTTTTAACAGATAAGTTTAAATATTTATCTACAAATGCGATCATGTGAGTCAATATACAATCAATAATAACAGCCCCAGTGTGGAACCACACTAAAAGTAAATGTCCTCGGTCACTCGTGTATGGCATCTGAGATTCAACTTCACCTGTTTACATACTGTACATTTTATTATTTATATTTTTTTATATTATTGTATTTATCATATTTTCTTTTCTATGAACATCTGTGTGCTCTCCTGTATCTCTATATTGTGAATGTGTGTAAATCTCAAATCCAAATAAATCAAATTATACCCAAATCTCTATTGGTTGCTCAAACATGATAAATTATTAATGAAGAGCACAGATTCTAAAAAATCCACTCTGGGGGTAAACAGTGACACCCCTGACTCTTTTTTATTTCACTTACACTTAAAGTTGCAAAACAATCGGTCCAGTTTAACCATAAAGTTATTTGAAACTAGTAAAATTATCAAGAACATTGAACTGAAAAGGTCATTTCAGCTCAATTTCTGCTATGGAATATACCTACTTTGTCTGCATCTGCTAGACCCTAATAATTCCCTGGAGCATCTGTGATTTGACCATAAGTNATATATATATATATATATATTTTTTTTTTTTATTTTTTTTTATTTTTTTTCTCTCAAATCCTCCCACAATTTTTCGAAAACTTCACTAATGTGTCATTCGTTACACAAGGTTACAAATACAAGACAAAAATTTTATCACTATTTGTAAAGAACACGCTGTCTGAGTTTATTTTTTAACAGATAAGTTTAAATATTTATCTACAAATGCGATCATGTGAGTCAATATACAATCAATAATAACAGCCCCAGTGTGGAACCACACTAAAAGTAAATGTCCTCGGTCACTCGTGTATGGCATCTGAGATTCAACTTCACCTGTTTACATACTGTACATTTTATTATTTATATTTTTTTATATTATTGTATTTATCATATTTTCTTTTCTATGAACATCTGTGTGCTCTCCTGTATCTCTATATTGTGAATGTGTGTAAATCTCAAATCCAAATAAATCAAATTATACCCAAATCTCTATTGGTTGCTCAAACATGATAAATTATTAATGAAGAGCACAGATTTTAAAAAATCCACTCTGGGGGTAAACAGTGACACCCCTGACTCTTTTTTATTTCACTTACACTTAAAGTTGCAAAACAATCGGTCCAGTTTAACCATAAAGTTATTTGAAACTAGTAAAATTATCAAGAACATTGAACTGAAAAGGTCATTTCAGCTCAATTTCTGCTATGGAATATACCTACTTTGTCTGCATCTGCTAGACCCTAATAATTCCCTGGAGCATCTGTGATTTGACCATAAGTATGGCAACATTCATATAACAAAGGAAAGCAGTTTTCATTCACACATCTGTGCATAAACGTACATCAGAAGTAAGAAAAAAACCCAGTGCATACCTCGTTAAAGATTTTGCTTTTGTAGCAGTTAAATCATCTGGTTGCATCTCCATATCATCTTCTTCTTGGTTTTGAACACGTTTCCGCGCTCTGAGCTCCTCCATCATAACCTTAAAACTAGATTTCTAGACACGGTCTCTTGGAATATACTTCAGTTTCATGCGCTTTCACTCACGTTTTACCAAGTCGTGGTTAACTGCCAACAAATTACCCTTCAGGACTAAGTTCATCCCTCTGAAGGTCACCTCAGGCAAATTCAAATGTTTTTCTTCCGGTTTGTTTTGTTGTTGTCCAATCACATTAGAACAAACGCAACGTGGAGAAAAGTCAGAGGAGAACCAAGGAAATCAGAAAATCAAGCTTTTGTTTCTGTCGTGTTGTTATTGTCATGCAATGTGTACGGAAAACCCCCCGGAAATAAAGAGTCGAAAGAGAACAATATGACAGATCCTTATAATTGTATGGACCGGAAGACGGTTGCTCAAAGTGAAAATGAGCTTCTTCACTAAAAATGCTGTTGTTGCTCCTGTGATTATTTTCACAATCCTGCCACACCCTGGAGTGGTAGGGATTCCTGATTCGTTTTCCCTCCATGGAAAATCTGTTGGGGCCTACCTATACAAAACGTAGGTAGATTTTATTAAACTGTATTTTCTTAACAATTTCTTGTAATCTCTTCAAAGAGTTTGTAGGGTGTCTGTTGAATAATTCGTTCAACATTCTTTACAATTCCTTACACAGGTATTGGTATTGCTATGTAAAGCAGGTAAAGCAAATTAACACCTTTATAGTAATGACCACAAGTCATGGGATTTCCAGTTAGACTTACGACCTGCGTACAATTTTAAGAGTTCTTTTTGAAAATTGTTGCTGGGTTGATAATTTTTCATGAATAATAGTCTTGCTGTAAGAGACGTATCATGTCTTGAGTTGTGGACTCTCACATCAATGGCTTCCTCTGGATCCAAAAAGTTCAGAAATTTCAAGAATGATAGTCTTGTTTCTTTTCTTTTGTTGCAAATTCAGACAAAACCATTTCTGTCACAGTGAAATTTGGTGGGTTGAACAAGACAACTTCTCCAATAGAAAGTTGTGATCACGGCAGCAATCTCCGTTAAACAATAGATAACCAAAATGCATTGCGCTCAGGTAGACAAGGCCAAAGCTTGTACCAACAATAAAAGATAGAAATGAATTTATTTTGTTTTATGATTAGTTAGGCTCAGACGATTAGTGTGAGGAGAGCTGCTGATAAAATTGTAATAGCTGAGGAGAAGAAGAAGTGGGTTGCATTTGAAGGAAACATTGAGAATTTTTGGGCAATTTGAACGTTAAGCTAAATGGAATTCGAAGTAGAACTTGAAAAACACACTAATTTGGGTAGGGCTTCAAGTAGTTGTAGACCTCAGATTACGATAAATCTCGTTATACTGAGTGAGTTTAAAAATCTGTTTCTATTTAAGGATTTGGAAGTTGAGATTTCTTGAGGATTCACAACATTTTTACTTTAATCGAACACCAATAGCGTTCGATTTTTTCTGTCCTCTAGCGAAAAGGTTGATCTTTTTGCTGGATTGTTTTCCACCAATTCCTCTCGAAATGACACTGGTGTTTCTTGTGTTTGAAGGAAAATCTCGGAGACGAATCTATTTGGGATGCCTCCTGAATTTTAAGCTCAACTTTTGCGTTGAAATTTTGTTTTTGGCTTTTTAAGTTACCTTATTACTTGAACATAAATTTTATTTAGCTTATGAATCGATTTGAAGTTTTCTGGAGGAAATATATTTAGTAGTACCGGCTTGAACAAACTTTTGGTCACTGCAAAGTTTTTCTTCTTTGGTTTTGTTCAGTGACTTTGGCGAGTGTTCTTCNCTCAGATTACGATAAATCTCGTTATACTGAGTGAGTTTAAAAATCTGTTTCTATTTAAGGATTTGGAAGTTGAGATTTCTTGAGGATTCACAACATTTTTACTTTAATCGAACACCAATAGCGTTCGATTTTTTCTGTCCTCTAGCGAAAAGGTTGATCTTTTTGCTGGATTGTTTTCCACCAATTCCTCTCGAAATGACACTGGTGTTTCTTGTGTTTGAAGGAAAATCTCGGAGACGAATCTATTTGGGATGCCTCCTGAATTTTAAGCTCAACTTTTGCGTTGAAATTTTGTTTTTGGCTTTTTAAGTTACCTTATTACTTGAACATAAATTTTATTTAGCTTATGAATCGATTTGAAGTTTTCTGGAGGAAATATATTTAGTAGTACCGGCTTGAACAAACTTTTGGTCACTGCAAAGTTTTTCTTCTTTGGTTTTGTTCAGTGACTTTGGCGAGTGTTCTTCTATTGGCACCGGGTTTGACTTAATTTTTTTATCGAGCTACATCTGTTTTTGAAAGTCGAATCTCATGGTACGGCCAGTACTTGAATAACATACCAATCACAATAACAACCAAGTTGATAATGGTGATGTTAAGTGCAGAGGTGCTACGAATCTTTATGTTGTTTTTATGTATTTTATTTTGTAGGACAAATTATAAATGGCCATTAAGTTGTTTTTATGGAAGAGAGCTATTTTTATGCACAAAATCATACCGAACTGGAAAAGAGTTATGTTCAGTCTACTTGATGACTTTTTAACCAAGAGAAAAAGTTCCTTGTAATTAAATCAAGCTTCTTGCATTTTTATTGCTGTTATTGGAAGAAATTCTTGTACATCCTAGACAAGCGACTACAAGAGATATACCAGAAATTTTAAAATTATTGAAATGTAAATATATCACAACGTTTCGTCAAAATGTTTGGGATCTTTTTTAAAAGCATTGATAAGCTAAGAGCCTAGTAAGTGGTTTTTCTAACCTGGATATCAAAACATTATCAGAAACACACATTAACAAAGACAGATTTCACAACAACACAGACCTTTACTCGGGTTAATATCAGGGTTTACATTTATATTTTATAACAGTCACGTCGCCAAGAACGGTGGCGATACGAAATTTCTGCAAGAGAAGATTAGACCTAGAAACTGATGTTTTGGAAGGACTTTGGATCGAAATCTTTCAAAAACCTCTGTCATTGGAATTATGTATAAAACTCCTGGCACCTCAAAATACTTGCCAATAGACTTTGTCACACACTTTCACAATACACTCGACCCCGTCGTAAAGGAATCCAAAGAAGCTACACTCTTGGGACACTTGACATTAATTTTCTCAAGAAAGGTGACAACAAAGAGCTGAAAGAAAGTACTGAGATACAGTGGTTCGTCCAAGTCCTTACAAAAAGGTAACTATGATTAGGGAAATTAGGGAATGTCTTCTGCATAATTTTCACTGATTTTGCAAGGTCCTTTAAACACAAGTCCATATTACTAAAAGACTTTTTGTTTAGCAGGACCTTGAGGGTTACACCAGCTACTGAACCACAGTTCATGTTTCAGTAGGTACCTAGAATATATACTAAAAAATGATTGAAAAACCATAAGCAAATTAGAGCTACTGGAGTTAAGAACTTTCCCAGAAACTTGCTAAAGAGCTGTGCCACAGAAATATCTGGACCAATGTGCTACTTAATAAACTTATCAATGCTAAGATATCGCATTCCAGTTTATTTTAGGCATGCGCTTATATCAGACTAATATTCAAATAAGGTACAACAGACAGCCAAGACAATTATTGTCCCATTTCAATACTCCCCATTCTTTCAGCATTCGTTATAACCCTTTTTCAGTGATTGTATACAAAAAGATATGGACAATGGAAAACTAACAGGAACAGCCTGAATAGACTTGTCAAAAGCATTTGACACTGTTGGAATTATATCTCGTTGTTCTAGTTACTATCTTTTGCTACAACTGGAAAAGAGTTAGAATGGTTTACAAGCTACCTCTTTGGGCGTAATCAACAAGTTTTTTTGAATAAAGATCTTTCCGACCGATATCAGGTCCTATCCTCTTTCTACTGTACTACAACCTTTCACCTAACTTTTTTGCCAAAGCTGAAGTACTAATGATTGTAGATGACATGGTAATACACTATGTCGACCAATTGACTGAGGAGATCAAAAGTGCAGTGAAGAAGGAGTTGATTCTATTGGTAAACTACTTTTTAGCAAATGATCGGATCTTCAAGCTCGAGAAAAGTGAAACAGAATCTATGCTTCTAGACAAGCGAAAACCTAAAATTAAAGAGAAACCGTCGAAGGTACTCTTCAATTTTGCCCAAATTTACTAAACAGATTCATACAAGTACTTTGACACTCTCAACAAACGAAAATTTTAGCCAAATATCCAAAAAAGCATCTTCCAGACTACGGTTGTTGGAAGCATTGCCACAATTTTTGGACGATATCTCATCAACAAGTGTGTACAACTCCCGCATTGCTTCCATCCTGAACCTCAACATTTGATGAAACTGAACTTCACCAAGACTCATTTACAATGATTACAGTCTCTAGACAAAGGAGCGAAAGGAATCACGGGCAACGAATCCGTCGTGTCAATGTACGGTCTTACGAGAAAGCATGGATGCCTGACTGGAAACAATGGAAACTTTTCTTTTTCAAACTTTTACGATAGATATGCCAATAAATTTTGGAATAGATAACTTTTACTCTTTCTTATATACATATAAATATACATATATTTTAATTATTTATTTATCATAGGACCTGTATTAATTGCACTATATTTTCTGAACCAGCTATCCTGTGTAAATATTTATAATGATATGTTTGTCTTTTCCCTAGTGCCTGAGGTGAAAACTCGGTAAACATAAAAATATGTATACTAGCTATACATTATTCACTACATTATATTTTTTTCAACAACTTTTGTAGTCAAGGGCCTGAAATAATTCACTGCAGTCTTTAAAGCAAAAATCAACTCTTGTCTGTCACGGTTATGTAGAAGAGCATTATGCGAAAATACAATTTTACTAAACAGTAATCATTAATTGTGAAGAAGTTAATCCCTAGATGTTAGGCTTCCTCTGAGTCCATAAAGTTCAGAATTTTCAAGAGGTTAATCCCTCTTCACAATTAAAGAATGGAGGTAAAACTGCTTGAGAGCCTTGACATTCAACAGATTTAACGAACTAATCATAATAATCCTCGTTTTTTTGCACTGAAATTCTAGCACTCTCGATTTTAACCCAGTAGATATTGTTTTTTGTAATGGAAATCGCTTATTTTGTTCGATGTAGTTACAAAAAGGTCAACTTCTCTTTGGAAACTTCGTTTATGATGTCTTTTTTTCCGCAGAGAAAGGTACTATTGTACTGTTTAAGTAAATCAAATGGTTCTAATGTACTCAATATGATTTGCACCAATTCTTGTGCAAAAGTTGTTTCCCTCGGGAAAAGCTCCAAACCACACCAAATTAACTTTAAAAAATTCAAGGTCCATTGCGTTCCATGTAGCTTACAGGTCGAGAACTTGTTATTTAGATGAAAAATTTATGATAATATTTTTTGAAATATTAATCCAACCAGCTATCCTTTCGCAAGAAGTAAAACCCCAATTGTTTGGCCTCTTCGAGGCTATAAGTATTTTAAATTTCCTTGTCCTCTAAGTGATGCTAAGATGATATTCTATTTCCTGTATGACGGGCTCTTTTGCATCTGGTAATAAAAAGTGCTCTGTAGGTACATCAAATTCTGTCCTGTGTTTCTTTTGTATCAAAAGTCTGTTTAGAAACCTACCTTTAAATGAGGTAGGTCATTAATATTTTTTCTAAAATGCTGCACAAACAGAGCCACAAACCAACCCCACTTCCATTTTTTTGTAGCATTGATGGATCTAACTGCTGGATCAGCTGAATTTGGCTTTCAAAATGTTATGCACCAACAAAGTGACGCTACGCCGTATATATACGCCGTAAATATTATCCCAAAGTAATATATTTGGAGACTATTTTGAAAAACAGTTATTTAGGTCCACAAAAAACGTGGATGTTCATGTATTGTAGACCCACCGATAACACTTGAAAAAATTCAAAATCAATGGGTACCGTACTAAGTTTATGATTAAGCTTAACAATCTCCATCAATCGTTAGTGTTTACTACTGAAAAAGAACAGGATGGTCATTCAACGTTTTTTGCTGGTTTACTGGAACAAATTCCCACCTTTCTAAAAACCACTTTTTTCGTATGGGGCCCTTTACTAAGCAATAGGTGCGTTGAAGCTCATTTTCACGCAGTTGAAAATTTCACTCACAAGAAGTTTGATTCATCTTGCTCCCGCTATACCTCTCCTGACAAAGTATCAGGAAAAATAGATAAAATTAAGGGTTGTTGCGTAGTAGTTAGGCTAACGATATATTAGGCAAATTTATAACATCAATTATCTAGCTTCAAAAAATCGTGCTAAACATGCCCACTTTCCACATTCTCCCAAAGGTCCACTATATAAAGTACCCTGGATAGGACTGGTTTTCACTAAATTAGAAAATCAAGTTATCAGGGATGTGTTCTAATGCTATCGTGCTACTGCGTTCAAAGTAATTTTCACTTCACGAAAACTTCTTCTACAAAGTATGTCTTGGTTCCCGCAAATTAAACAATGATTAAGCGTCTGTGTGATGTCTGGTATGTACGTCCTTAAGATTGAGTGATAGAATAATACAGCATGTTCCTAGAAGAAGCTCTCCTTAATCGAGTTCAGCAAAAATGGTAGTTGGCGGGTATTTACCAAAAGCTTAATTGTAATTCGCCTTTAGCAAAGTATCTATTGGTAAACTGCGAAAGGGATGAAAATTTCGAACTCAAAAAGTTCAACGTATTTGACTGGGCAAAATCTGCCCTTCACGTAGAAGCATTAAATACAATTCATAATCAGTTTTCATCATCTCTCTACATACAAAAAAATTTATTTGTCCTTTAATTGTTTCAGACAAACAGCCACAAAAAGTGGCTGTCTTCCTCAAGTCTCTCTTTGTTTTCTGCATTATTAAGTTCAGTTGAGTTATATTTTCTTATTCTGGCGTCTCTGTCCTGTGGAGTGCTAGCGAAAAACTTTTCGACCAAAATGAACACAACAAAAATGGCGATATTCACAATGAAAGTTGCTGGTAAAGATGACACGGATGTCCAGTATTCAGTTGCTGAAATCGATAAAATTGAGGAGATTTTGTTTTTGACATAATTCTTTATTGGTAGTTCTGATCTGGCCCAACGTGTTTTAAATTTTGATTAGTCGTATATTTGACAAATTTTTGTGTCTGTTAACTCTGCCGTGGCTTGAAATCCTTCCTAATAAACAACTTAGCTGTTCAGAACTGTTAACAAACTTTCAGCATTCAAAGCCTTCAAAAGCTACTATTGAAACCTTACCAGGGCTCTTTAGACAAAAAGTGAGTGTGCAGCAGAACGAACAGTCATTAACTAGCAAGTGGTACCTGTCCGTCGTTGTTTCAAATATCGACAAAATATCCAAACGTACTTTCTTGTCTTCATCTTTTCCTCTAAGGTGAATGCAAACTTTTGCCCCTAAAACATGGGGTATGATATTCCTAAAATGCATGCTTTCAAAACCAAGAAAAATACGGTATTTACGGAATAGAGAAAATATTCCAAATGCCAGTAAAAACAGTACCAGCGAACCGAAATTTACCAAAATCAAGACTTGACGTAATTGAAACAGCTAAGCTATCATTCATATCTACCAACTTTTAAGGTAATTCTCAAATTTAGGCCTTCAGTTTGTAAGAGTGCAAGCTAAGATAATAAATTGTGCGAATACTGCCCCCATTAATGATTCTAACTTTATCGTATAAATTTAGTAATAATGACACCAGGCCAGGAGGAAAGTCGTACGTTATGGAAAAGAGGCGCTTTTATACTGTAGCATTAATTAGACTTAGCGTTATATATATTGTAAGCCTAGAATAAACACCTTGAAACAGTATGGATTGGACCAACGCACATTCACGGGGATTTGCGGTAACAGGTACTGCCCTGTGTGACACTCAAAGACTTCTGTGCAATTAAGAGTCGGATATCTCTCAAATTATCTACCATTCTACACATTTTACTATTTCATGCACCTACATCACAGACAGATATTAAACAATTGGGAGTTTAAGGAACCAAGAAGTTAAATGGTATAAAAAAAAATCAGAAAATTATGTCCGCAGTTTGGAACTCTTTTTTTTAACGTTATTTATTTATTTATTTACGTTAGCTGATAAAAGGATATATTAGTAAGTAGATAGTTTTAAAAAGATACTTTTTCAAACAAATTCTAAATTTAAAAGGTAGGTATAAGTAAACTTGAGGAACAAAAACAGTAAAATAAAACTAGAACTAGCTTGGAAGCTAGGGGAGTATGACATAGCATACTAAACAGACAAATAATATGAAAAAGAAATTAAGAAGAATAAGTATCTTAATAAAAATATTAGAACATCAATAAGCGGAAAATGTATTACAATAAAATGTATAACGGATGAAGAAGCATATAAATAGGATGTGAAATATGAGCTAAAAGTAACTTTAACACTATTTCAACAGCTTAAAATGAGATAACTATTTTCCACAGTTTGCACACCATTTAAAATTGGTGCTTAGTTTATAAGCTTAGTTTATTACATAGCAAAAAACATTAAAGAAGAATTTTTCTTGAAAATTCTGAACTTTGTGGACTCAGAGGAAGTCACAGATGTAAGAGCTTTATCATGTCATGAGTCGTAAGCTTTTTCCGAGCTAAGTTTCGAGAGATATTTCTCCCATCGTCAGAGCCTCACGATGGAAGAAATTTGAATCAGAAACATAATTGAAGACAGTTTTCTAATCGTAATATACTCTAAAGAAACTCAATTTATTCTACATACAAAAAAATATATGTTCCACTTGAATGTGTGGACACAGACCAAAACCAGACTGGAGAAATTAAATGGGGACGAACAATGATTTTTTTAACTTTTATAGATATGTTATTGATACTTGAGAGATCTTAAATATTTAAGAATGACAACGTCTAAAACCCATTTCTGTCTCAAAAAGGTGCTTGGGAGCTTAAGCATCAATAAATGACCCAAAACGTTTAAACCTCTCCTAATTTTTTATGTAAAGAAAGAACATATTATGTCATATCAATTTTCAAAATAGCGATAAGGTACATCTTACCTTTTCATTTTTTTAGACTTGCAGTGAACCTTTGTTTGTGTATATACATTAGTGGTACAAGAGGAATTTCGAGATGAATTCAGGAGCTTCATATAAGAAGCCACCCAATAAAGCCGCAAGGTTTTGGTTGACAAGGTGACGATTTTAGCATTTAGCAAACCAAACTTTGAGGATTGCCTTCCCTGTTATATTTGTTTCCCTTAAGTATCCTATGGAACTTAAAAATGTGTACATGGCCGATGGTGCTTCTGGAGAAGAGCCTTCCTTTGTGAGAGACTATAACAGATCAGATTAATCAACTAATTTGTAGATTACGTCAGCAAAGGATCCTGTTGAGTAATTGATATCATATCTCTCATAAATGACAAATGAAGAGGCTTAGAAGAGGCTCTAGAAGTGTGCCCAGCAGTTGTGCCAGAATACGGCTATTCTTATAGAAGATGGATATCAGGTAAAACAACGGTCTGCTCCAGGTTACCTCCCTGGCTGAGTTTGTAATTACTTCCAGCAGTCCATAGAGTAATGTGCAGCCCAACCTTTAGGATGCTGGAAGAGCCATTTGCTATTCCATAATATAGAACAACTGTGAGTTAAAGAGAAGATTTTCTTGTAAAGCATGTCATGCTTTCTTTGGAACATCCGACCTCAATTCCGACTATCCATAATCTCTACAAGTCAAATCCACCCCTTGTAAAAGACGTTTCTTATGATAAAAACTGTTAGAGACATAATTACGCAGCAGACATTGGGATAAATGTACCAGTAATGCTGTAGTTTTATCAATTCGTTCAAAAAAGCGCGAAACTCTTCATGTACAAAGACCACCAACATTGGTACACCAGGCACTCATATTATCGCCTTCAGCCCATTTCGATTTTTTTGATTGATTACTAGATCCTTTCGTAATGAAAGTATTACGCAGGAGTATTTTTCGACCAATTGTAACAGCTAAAGTAAAATTATTCTTTATGTACAACCATTACAAAAAAACCGACTATTTTTTAACTGGTTCCATTTTTTTCTGTGTAAAAATGCTATAGTACCCTGAAAACGGTACATTTTATTTTTCAGTCTACTACAGGCCACGCATTGAATTGAAAGAAAAGAGGTCACCTTAAAACAAAAGTCACATTTAAAAATCTAATGTGCATTTCGTCCTGTGGGAATCTGAGTGCCTTCCTTCATGAATCGATTGAAAACACAATGCAATGGTATGGCATTGTGAAAGTGATTCCTGCTGTGCAGTTAAGAATCCATGCAGATACAGTCAACTGCATAAACTCCTCCCACCTGTAATTTTAATCTCGATCACAATATTACTGTGAGCACTATGATCCCAGTCGATAAATTTACTTTGCTCGAAGACCTGAAATTTTCTTCTCTTTATGTCAAAGTTTATACAGGTTGGCTTTGTCAACGATTGGATTTTTCTTTTACAAGTGTGGTTTTCCGTGCTGCCTGTATTTGTGTTACAATGTCTCCTTTTTTCATACGGATATAAATCAAATGGATTCATCGAGGAGATGTGTAAATGATCCAAACAGTTTCTGCTACACATGTGGTGAAGTTACACTGAAAGCCAACCAAAAGCCAATATCTGACTTTTACAAGAAAACATATCGTGCTTACTTCAACGTCGCAATAGATGATCAGAACAAGACATGTGCTCCGCATTAGATTTGCAAAACATGCTTGGAAAACATGAGGCTTTGAACTTCTGCAAACTAAATTCCTTGAAACATGCTATTCCTATGATTTGATGGGAACCAAAGAACCATCTAAATAACTGTTATTTATGTTGCGTGACTACTGCAGGACAGAATCAAAAGAAACGCTGGTCGCTCATGTACCCAAGCCTTCTATCAGCAATTCGACCAGTTCTACATTCGAATGAGTTGTCAGTCCCAGTTTTCCAGAAGGATCGCCACACAAAATACGCCGAATCTGGCACTGATATCATGGATGAACATGATGGCTACGATTCTGACTTTGTGCAACAATGTCCTCCTCATTTACTCAAAGCGAACTCAATGATTTGGTTTGTGACTTAGGTCTGAGCAAGGAGTCTGGAGAACTTTTTGCATCAAGACTCAATGAAAAGCACTTGTTAGCCCGAGATAAAAAGGTAATATTTTACCGAAACAGAGCTGCAGCATTTATTCAGTTCTTTGAAGAGAGCGATGATTTTGTCTATTGTACTGATTCAACGAACACGTTATCTTTGTCTGGGTGAAAAACCATACAATCCTACGGAATGAAATTTGTTCCTTGACAGTTCCAGGCGCTGTTTAAAGTGTGTTTTACTTCATAACAACAACAGCTATGCTTCAGTATCCATCGGGCATTCAACAGTGTTGAAAAAAAAAATGACACAATCAAACAGGTCATGGAACATATCAACTACTTGCATCACAAATGGGTGATATGTGTGGACTTAAAAATGGTGAATTTTCTGCTCGGCCAACAGAGTGGTTACACAAACCATCCCTGGTTTTTTTATGTATTTGGAACAGTAGAGCAAAGAAAGAGCACTACACAAAGGAGTGTCCATCTCAAGAGTTAAACGTCGGTGAAAAAAAAGTTATCAATGAAGCTCTCGTTCCCAGAGACAAAATCATCTTTCCTCCATTGAACATTCTACAGGCACTGATAAAACAGTTTGTCATAGCTCACAACTATGGAAGGTGACTGTTTCAAATACAATTGTAAGACTGGACTGAGGATGAAAAGTTGAAAACCGATGTGTTTGATGGATCCGATATCAGGAAACTTATGAAAGGTGGTAAGTTGAAGCAGCGTACCTGGTGCTAATTTGTTGATGTGGTAAAAAAACTTGTTGGGAAACAACAGGGCAGAAAATTATAAAGAGTTAGTTGAAAAGATGTTGAAATGTTTCCATGACATCGGTGCCAAATACTAGTGTTCAACTCCATTTTCTTTACAGTCGTCTTGACGAATTCCCTTACAACTGTGGCAAGTTCAATGACGAGCAGGGAGAACGCTTCGACCAAGACCTGAAAGTTATGGAAGTCCTCTACCAGGGACGATGGGACAAGAGAATGATGGCTGACTACTGTTGGAGTATTAAACGGGACTTAAATGATGCACAACATGACAGGAAATCAAGGAAGAGAACATTTTTACCTTAATTTGTCAACATGTAGTTTAATGACAAATTGAAAATATTTTTTAGTTGACCAGTGTTATTCAACATGTGACAGAATTTTGTGCCATTTGTTCAATTTTTATTACTTATTGGTACTGCAATGAAAATTCTTCCAAGATCAAATTCCTCTGAAACCTTCAGCTTTGTTTTGTAGATGTCAAAAAGTCTTGCCATGGTTGGAAAAGAAATAATCCGCTGGTTTTACTTTAATTTTGTATTATCATTTGGAACAAAATTAAAACAGAACACGAAAAGGGAAAATATTTTAAGTTAGTAAAACATGAACAGTTTTATTTGGATTAGCCCCCATTAAAGCCAAGATGAAAGGCTTAAACTGAAAACAAATATCTTTATTCAACTGAGCATTGCTTTTCAAATTTTGTAACCTTTTTAATGTGTTCTTTTCAGTTTTTTGGCCGGGCAAGTGTTTTACTGTTTATCGTCCAGGGAAGGCTCCTGACCACTCCTCAGCAAATACTGAAAAGTTTCATTGATGACAAAACAGGTACATTAACCCAGAAAAGGGGGTATGCTAACAAGAGAATTTGCTAGTTCCGAAGACGTATTGACACCAAATTCGAGGACGTCAAGAGAGCATACAGCTGGAAACCAACTAAGAAAGAGTTTCAGCTGCTCTTCCAAAAAGACTTTGCTTTGGTGTTCCTACGGGTCTGATTATTCTTCAGGACATATGAAAAAACTCATTAAACCAAATGATGTAAAATTTCTTTTTACCCTAAGGGTCCAATAGAAAGAAGGTCCTATGAACAGTTTTCATGAAAGAATAAAAAAAGAGCCAAACTTTTAATACTCATTTCTAACCCTTCAAGCACTCGCTTCTGGATTGTTTCAAGTGAAGAAAATACCCTTTAATAGAAGCCTTTGAAAATTAAGGGAAGCAATAGATATTTCTCGGTCTAGTACATTTCTTAGAATCAACCATTGACTTGGTTTGCTCCTCCATCTTTTGGCTAAGATCAAGTATAAGGCTTTTGACCTTCCTTGTTAGGGTCTGAGTTTTGGGTCTTTGCCTACAAGCTCTGCCGTCTGGCATACCAGAGGACCGATTCTTGGCCATTTAAGAGGCATGACCCTACGGTGAAAATGTCTCGCGAAGGTATTTGTGTGTTTTGTATCTTAATAGTAAAAAGAAAAAATATTTTCAACATTTCAGAATAAAATGTCTGGTTTCATCAAGTTAACAAATAGTAAATCAGTGGAAAAGTTACCAACCTGTACCATTGCATAAAGGTATGCTCTGTTAAATGTGCAACGAGAAAGATTTGTTGCACCAATTAATAAGCTGATCTCTTGAAAATAATGTTAAGTTAAATTCAATATTCTAATGTACAATATTCTAATATACTGAAATAAGTTTCCTACTTGTAAATTAAAAACTAATTCTTGAAGATTGTCCTTTGAATTGCTGTCTCGAAGACAGATTTTACAACAGCGGAACTAACAAAAAACCCTTATGTTCACCAATTTCCTTCCTCAGATTGACCTGAAGGGCCAGTGTGAGAAAAGCTGTTGGGATCAAATTGTCTTAACCATAATTAACGCTGATACAAAAACCAGTTTAATTTTCTCAGTACGTCTACTGGGCAAAAGATGAAATAACTACTTCACCATAGGATGGGGATTATTGCCTATTCTGTGGCTCCACTAAATCCCAACCCTAGTCTGGAACCCTAATCGACACTCCATCCAGACACACGAGAACTGATAAAGTTGCTTTATGAGACAGCTGTGTGCAAAAATAAGCAACATGCTTCAGTGCGCAGAATGATACGATTAATGATCGTTTTAAGAAATTACACAGAAATTACAGCTACGTTTTATTACAATCATATCACACAATGTTTCATCAGCCCTACTTCTTTATGGGCATAAGTTACAAGTTCTTGAGGAACTAAATTTTTGCCATCCAGGAATGACTGGAATTAAGCCTTTAAGTCATTCATTTCTCTGGTTGCCTGGTGAGGACCAGGATATTAAGAAACTTGTTAGGGAATGTCCTTTTTATCAGACCATCTGAAAACTTCAAAAGCTGCACTTCTGGTCTTTTGGCAATAGACTACATAGCCTTGACAGAGAATTCATGCAGATTAAAAAAAAAGGTTAGAAACTTCTGCTTAATTTAGAGTTATTCAAAATGGTTGGAAGTACTTCGCATGATGTCCACTACCGGTAATGTAATTAACAATGTCTCAAGGAAGTAGTTTTCGGCCTAAGGACTGAGGAAACAATCAGTCAGTGACAATGGTCCACAATTTTCCTACTAATAGTGGTATCAAACACATTCTATGTCGACCGTTACATAAATCTAGTAATGGTCTTACAGAAAAGCATGTACAGACATTCAAGTCAATGTTTTCAAAGTGCTTCCGTTTAATGCCATTGCATTATAAGCTAGTAAACATTTTGATGCAGTATCGCAACACCGCTCAATCAACCACAGATAGGACCCCTGCTGAACTGTTTCTTAAGCAAAATCCTATAATACCAATTCCCACTAAAGTATGTGTCAGAAAAAGTATAAAGCTATCAAGTGACAGCAACAGTATGCCATGATCATGGAAATCCTGTTGCACGACTTTTTTCCGTAGGACAAGTCTAAGCTAAAGGTTTTAGAGAAGGAAAAGAGATGGATACCTGGGGCAGTGGAATAGGTTAAAGATCCACCTGTTTACTTGGCATGGATACAGGGGAACAACAGACGACTTCTTCACGCTGACAATTTAACCCTTGATTACAGCAAGCTTTCTAACCCATTCTCGCAAGATGCTAGAACTGATCAAATTCAGGATGATAGTTATAGCACACGTTTAGTCAGAACTTCCATAAAACAAGCTGGCAGTGCATCACCTCCAGCTATTCAGGTAGCCTCCACATTTGCTGCTGAAATTAATGAACCAAATCCTTCTAAAGAAAATCCAAATCTCCCCAAAAATAGTTTTGCAGAAGTATTACCATCACTTTTAACGGCTGTACAAATAGAAAGGGCAGTAACAAGTTCAGGTAGTGGTGTCTAGCCCCCTGAAAAATTAAATTCAGAATTATCTGTAAAGTAAAGTTGGAAGTAATTATCTAGTAAGGAGGAATGTTAGGTTTTAAGTGATTTGATCATCAGCTGCTCCACCAAAAGCATTGTGAAATACATTATTGAGAAATTGTTGTAATATAAGGTCTCCAATATTTGCAATTTAGTTAGTTACATGTATCCAAAGACAACGGTGCTGAATCTCTTGGTTACCCTGGATTTCTGATATTGCACGTTTCTCCAGGTAATAACCTATTAAAAATACAGACGAGACATTTTCGATTTCTAATTATTTTTAGTAATCTGGACTCCAGTAATGTAAATTAGGAATATTTTCTTCCCGAGTTTCCTGTCGTTGTCCTTTATATTTTAGGGTGGCAGTGGTTGAAAGGATAACATTGAAGGTAAATAAAGAGACATATTCGACATAAAGAGACATAATTAGAACTACGAAGTGTTTATCCTTTCTGTGGCAGATTTATTAGCAATAAAAGTAACTGGCAGATAGTGATGCGAGTTATTTCATTTTTAATGCATTTTAGGAACAACTGTGGTCTCGTTGCAGCAGAATTTGAACCGGTTTTTTTCCCAACCAGAACGTAGTTCATTAGTGGTACGTCCATATTATTCCAAACAACATCGCTGATATGTTATTGATAGAAGCACCGGAAGAGAGTTTGTGTTATAAGACCTCGAAATGATGGTGTTAAACGTGTTTATTTTGCTCATAAGTTTCCGAACGTTTAGAATCTATCACCACCGAGTTTTTACTAAGCACTTTCTTGTTTAACACTGTACTCAAGCAAAAACTTTATTATCCTACCGTGTTGTAAATGGTTCAACAGTCGCCAGACACTCATTTTGGACTGAGCTGATAAGACGTCGCACAGTTAAGGAAAGAACAAATGTTTTGCATATTAGAGCAATCAGATTTACTCAGACATCTTTCTGCTAGTTTGTGATCACAAATCTATTGGATGTTTGAGCATACTTTCAATTAATTTTGTCACCAGATGTAAAATGTACTTTACTGATTTTAGATATTAGCTTTAATTTCAAAGCATTTTTAGAACAGAGAAAAATTCCCACAAAATGTGAATACGATGTGCCACATGAAAGGAAAAAAATTCTAATTCAATTTTGGAACAAGCACACCGTAGCTGGAATGGTAAAACATAGCAAACAATTCTTTAAGTACTTAAGTTAAGTCGTAAGTACTTTCAGTTGAGTCTTATAACGTCAAACAAATTGAAATAAGATTGGAAAAGGAAAAATGTTTCCAAGAGAAAAAAATTAATATGCTTCTAAGACAAAGATTTTCGTAAGGTACTGAAAATCAAGTCAACAAATATATCTATGGTCAACAATTCGACAGTGACACATGGTGTTTAATACAAAGGAACATCTTTCCCATGGGTTTTTGAGCTACAAACAGCTCCTTAGTTGCTGACGACAAGTCCTATTATAAAAGTTAAGGTCACAAAGACGAAGACCTGTCCAGTGCATCTTGGTTCAGTGTCAATCTTCAATTTAAGCCTCAGAAGTACATTGTAACAGGCATGTTGTATCATCTGGGGTTTAAATCACTTGGCAGGGTACTTACGTGTGTGCAATACGACTTACAAATGAACTGTAGGGAGATTCTTCTCCAAATACTCCTAAACAATTTTGATTGATACTTTTGCAAACACCGTACCACAGGTCACGACATGTCTATTTGGTATTGCATTCCTCAAATCAATTTTGTCACATCCCAGGGTTTTTGGTAACAAAGATAGATCACAAGGTTCCATCTCAAGGAACCCGGACACGAGGTTGCCCAAAGAATGCTTCCATTGATCAGTTAATTAAGCAACCAGCATGTAGGATAGATGGACTCCAACATACAGTGGATGACAGAGGTGGAGAAAACCTGTCATGGAAAGCCCAGCCAGCTGGACCTGAAGAAACAGAAGCAAAAGCAGCAACAGAAATGAGAGGATAAGATGAAAAAGGCCAGTCACTGTATAGTGATCTACAGTCATTAATTTATCCACCACGTGGTAGTGTAGTATGACAAAATGCGAAACCTTCATTAATATCCATAGCGCATACTTTGTTTCAACAAATTGTGCAATACCAAGTCGGTTATAAAACCTAAATGCCATTCGTAATGGCACACACTTCAGTTTACAAGACTAGAATATTGCGGAAAATATCCTCTTCCGTGCGCAAAAAGTTATAACAGAAAAAATGAGTTAGTTTTCAAAAAATAAAAACAACAAGGAATACGAACATATTACATTATTTATAACTATCAGTAGGTCACCAAAGTAATGTACAGCGGAGAGAATCTAAACGACAACTGAAATCCATTTTTATTGAGGTGAAGTGGTTGTCTGCATCGCCTCGAAATGGTTTCGAAATCAATGTAATCTATACATTAAAAGACTTCAAAGAGTTTGTCTATAAAATTTATTTCTGCAGTTTAACTATGGAATAATGAAAAGAAATTTCCCAATTCATGGTTCTTGAAGCATTCAAAGCAAATCGAAGAAAAAAAAGGTAACCCGATAAAACGATCCATACTGGAGGAGACACTGCTACATAAATGGTTCAGCCCTTTGGACTACATTAGGTCTTAGTGTTGAACAACTTTTTCCCTTTCTGTAAACAAGAATTTGTGTTTCTTTCCCACACTTGCTCTTTGGACTGGTCTCGGGTGGGTTACAGGCAGCTCATTGTATCTGTAACACTACGCGTATGGTATGCAACGGTACGAACCAAAACGAGTGAAGCTTTACTGGCATGCGAATGAACGCCATCAGGATCATGAATGACATTCCCACCCAATGGATTGTAAACAGACCGCGTATTATGCTGGTGCTGATGGTTCTATTTTACCAATCCAAGACTCTTTGCATCTGTCTCGTAAATCAATAATCGCCACATCTTTACAATAAAAACTTCTGCCTCTTCGTCTAGAACCTACCGTCAAGGAAATAAAATACATGGTTGAAAGCATTTAAAAGATCTGGAACATCATAAACTAACATAAAAGAGTTAGTCTGAACTAAGATGTGTTCTTGGTTTAGCAGAAACGCAAGGGAAAGATAAATATTTTTGGTAAAAGGATAACTGCAGAGAGGGAGTACTGCATGTCCCTCTATATAACTAACAAGAAAAACAATAATACTGACACATTATCAGATGGCAGGAGCATGGAAAGCGAGGGGGAGTAGAGTACTGCCAATACGCTGTCTTCTGGTTTTTTTTGCATATGACAAGTTCAAGCAGCCTCCACACTTGAAACCTATAACACGTACAAAAGTAAGTAATCACTTTTGGGGTACACTTGGCTACTAATTGAAGCTGCAATGTTTCCACCTCAAACTCCACAACATCAAGTGATCGTGTAGTGACAACAAATTTATAAAATTCTTAAAGGATTAATCTTACAGAATCCATTTCTAGAACAAACTAATTCTAATGGCTTGTCGGTAATACATTATCACGAGGAGTATCGTTGCAAGTTTTATCATTAAATACTCCAAGTGGTTCCACACAAAAAATTGTTGTACTAGTTCGAACAAATATTAGAGCTAAAGGAGTAAGCGCAGGGACTACTTTGACCGATTATAACAAAGGAGGAGCAAGATTCCCCTTGACTATTGTTTAAAAGGTTTAAGGAAAAGACGACCCACTCTACACCCATTTTTAATGTCAGGCTATGGTACGCAACTATCTTTTGAATATATTTTAGCAAAATAAAGTGTAAAATGAAAGAAAACTCTCAAAGTAAACAACGGCATACCATGGCAACATCCTCTAAGATTGCAGTTGGCACACATCGTCCAACAACCTTAAAGAGGTAAAAATACAGGTACATCACATTAAAACACAACAAAGAAAAAGTAAATTGATAAACTAGCAAAACAACGTCCTGAAAAAAACAAAGTGAAGTGTAATTGACTTTAAGTAAAAAAGTTAGTTTACCTTTAGAGTGTAATGTTGACGTATAATTTTTCTCTTACAAGCTTGAAAGCTCGTGTATGGGTGCCTTTATAACAATTTCCTGAAAATCATATGCACATGAACTATGCCTGCATTTATTGAAGGTGGTTACAATTAACTTATCAAAAGTACTAGAAACTATGCAATATTTGCATAGTTTCTTCTATTTTTCAACTGCCTCTAGAAACAAGTTTAAATGTGGTAGGATTTGCCAGGTTATAGATGTATATTTTTGAGATTCAGTGGTTTTGAGATTATAGTTTGTTAACACAATTGAAAACCTTTCGAATTCCGTGTTATTTAACGGGGAGCAAAACTTCGACACGATTTGTGCGACTTTTCGATAGGTATTGAGTCCTTAAGACGCTTGAATATTTGGGAAAATGCTTTGCACGAGAATGAGCTTTTTTATGATGCAGAAAAAACCTAACTATCTAAATGTGTACAAGTATTTTCGAATAGCAACTACTAAAAGGGTTATATCTTGAATATATCGAACGATTTTATCCACTGGTATTTCCCAGAGTATTTCTAAAAATTGGTGAGGTAACATTTTCTATAACTAACTATGAAGGTCTGACGCCAGCGATTTTTTCCATTTGTTTTTTCTTGGCTACTTGAGATAGCTGCACCCTGAATCTTCAAGAATGTCTACAAAACCGAAATAACTTCATATCGCTTTAATTGGGTTAGTTACAGGACGATAAAGAAAACATTCGCTTTCACTAGTCTTCGTGGTTTCCCATAATACAAACCAACAGTGAAGACTATTGGGACTCAGTACTGTTGAAAATAAATCCCCCAATAAACATGTACACAATCTCATATCAAAAAAGTAATGAGTGTCTATCTAAAATTGGAATATTTTCAAGGCTAGTGAGGTAGCTGGTCTTGTATATGCAAATTATAAAAAAGCAAAATGATAAGGAGAAACAGTGTACCTTTTCACATATAAAGTCAACAAGTGTACGTTCCTCTTCACCAATATATTCGAAAATCTTTTTATTTATCCAAGGGCGTATTCTCTTTTCAACAAGAGGCTGAAAGGAAAACCCATCAGAAATAAATGTGGTTTGGGTATTAACAGAAACGAGATATTGAATAAAGTTGGTGATGTAAAAGGTGCATTATACAAAACTAACCTAGCAAAGATCTAAATACAAAATACCTGTTGAATTAATACTTTTCCTTCTGATATTTTTCTTAAACAGTATGCTAAAAGTTAGTATAGAATGAGGGGTGGGCCTTCCACTAAACCTACTTCCTATGGTTTCACTTCAATATACAATACATCCTGTCCACACAAACACACACATGGATGATAGATTCATACACACATTGAAAACACTGGCACAGAGGTCACTGTTCCAAATTCTGGCATTAACAGAGAACCCTGATATCAAGACACCTGTTCATTACTCTTCAAAATTGTTAATTAGTTCACGTTGGTGACAAACTAGTCTAAATGGGGGCATTGGAACCAAACTCATTAACCACCGACATCTGCGAGATATTTGGCAAAACTGGCTAACTGGTCTAAACGATAACGTCATTTCACCACAAACCAATACCCACCAACATCTGAACGCTATTTGGTAAAACTGGCATACCAACCTAATTTTCCTCCAAATCCAGGGTTTACCCTTGACGTTCCTAGCACTAGAAGTAGCGAAGTTCACAACACCAAACAACATTCCATATCTTAACAGACTAGTCGTAAAACACTTTTTCATGAAATCCTCACTTTCAGAACGGATGGTGAAATTCTATGAATTCTACATTTCAAGATGGTGTGAGAAAAACCTTTGAACTCAGGTTCAAGCTTATTCTACTGAAGAGCCATGTGAAAACTTGACTTAAATTTCGATTCCAGCTTCTGACTGCTTAACCTATCCATTATTCATAGAGTTCCCTACTTTTCTGTCTATTTAGCTTCTCGCTGGCTACCAAATGTCACCTTCCTGTCTTCTACTCGTTGTGTCTGTCTGCCTCACGATTTAAAACGCTACGACAGGCGTTCAAAACACTTTCATTAATTCATTCTATTTTGCACATCAACAAAAGTGGTTACTTACATACTAAAGAAACAATAAACACGAGAAAAAAAAGAGGGGAAAAAATTGAAAAAAGAAAAGACTCGTCGTATCACTTTTAACAGATAAAGTGCATCTACCCTTGTAAACTACAAAATATAAGATGAAAACAAACCTCATCAACCATATCCCACTTTAATGGATAGGCAAACAGTTCATCTTTTCCCGTGGGGATTTTCTCTATTAAATTTCGTATCGTTTTCTTTTTCTCTTCTGCTGTCATTTGTGACGGGTCTTTCTCTCTAACTGGTTTTGATGTATCATCGTCCTCGTCCAGTCGCGTCAGTTTCTTCTTGGGAGCAGATTCGGAGGACCCATCTTCATCGTTTGCATTAAAGACTGATTCGAACTTTTTACTATTTTGTTGAGACTATGGAAAACAAAGGAAAAAACTCTTACAATAGATCGTGCAACAAAAACGTATCTTATGTATAAAATGATAGAAGTCATTTCAGTTTCAAAATTAAGAAACTCAACATCACAGGGAAAACAGACTGGCGGGGCATAAGAGACATCAGGTTGCACGTGAGAATGTAAAAGTTATGTATGCAACGCAAGCAAAAATGAATAGAATGTGCATTATTGGGAACTCAATATTTTTACAAAGAACAACAATCTTTTAATGAAATAAAATAATAAAGCTCTAAATACATGAAATGAGGCATACATGCTCCCATAGGGGCAAAATTACATAAGGAACAAATTATAAAAAATCCCATAAAATATTGTACTATTTATAGGCAGTTTTTATGTTTTAAGCTCTGTTAAAAAGTCTAATCTTATTGTCAACTTCCGATTTTTTCAGTATCATGTACAGTAAAACGTGGTAAGCGATTCTATACACGCTCTGCAGACTACTCCATTTTAAAGAGGGTCCACCCAGGCTAAAAAAATCGAACTCTGTCGTTTTACAACACAATTCACGGGGTAAATTCGTGTGGGATTTTTTTAATCATGAATCAACGACAACTACCCTATACATCCATTAATCAGAGTCTCTTTACAAATTACACATTTAGTCCTTACAACTACACGATCACATACCATGTTTTAACTCTACGTATCGGTCCATATGCTTTAAGAACGGTATACTACACTCCGACCCCCAAAACAAAATTATCATATGAAATGGTATAAGAAATACTCTTTTTAGGAATTGGCGTAATCGAGTTCGCCAATTCGAAATTGAACTGATTAAAGAGCAACTTCCGAAATCTGTACAAGTCTACGCAGTAAAATGCTTCATTTTTGCACGTTACACTTAAATCCCTAGAAAACCCGGACACCTCCATCCCCTGTAATTACAGCAAAAACAGGAACCCTACCAAAAACTGATTAAGGTACATTTTTATGTAAAGTCCCGTGAAAAGATTGGAACTAAAAGGCCACAAGTCTATCTCTGACGGTTTTTCTTTGGTATGACGCAACGACTACGTCCAAGGGCCTATCATAAGATATTTTCCCCGTCAAATATAGTTATAGCTGTTCAAACAGCCTTTTCGCTTCTATTGGAATAGTGTACTGCCAGTCATAGTCAGGTTCAAAAGCTGACTCATTATGAGAACACTTTAGCATTTCGAGAATTACAGGAAAAAAGGCTAATATTTGTTAAACATTCCAAATGAAATAAGCTAAAAAAAATCATACAATGCTACTAATTTTCATTCCAAATCCAAATGTCGTTTTCTTTGTTGACGGTTCGGTTGAATTTTCGTCGTTAGTATTTTCATGTTCTCGTTTTAATGCTTCTCTTTTCACAAGTGTCGGCGCGCTAATCATCGGTGAATCTCTAGCAGAATCTGGTCCTGGACTACTTCTTGACGACGGGCTACTTGATCGATACTCTCCGGATTCAGACTGAGGAAAAAACATGTTCAATAAATAATCGAAAAGTTAGCAATGGCTTCTCCTTCCTCACATTAGGTTATAAAGAAAGTCCTGATTTCTGTGTTCTTTAATCATTCATTATCTTTAAGGAGGTAGAAAAATGATACTTTTTTAGGTCACATGTAAGCTTATCTTTTAACACCGAAATACACTGCGGTCGTTTTACTATACCTTTACTAGCTAATATACGCCAATCACTTATCAAAACAGTTTTCAGTTCACTTGTACTATTTTAATGACTTTTTAACGATCGATATGTAAATGAGAACGGGAACGGAACAACGCGAATCAAATGCTAACAATAACACTTCCGTTAAAACCGTGAGTAATTCAAAATAATTTAAAAACACCCCTTGAATTAANTGATACTTTTTTAGGTCACATGTAAGCTTATCTTTTAACACCGAAATACACTGCGGTCGTTTTACTATACCTTTACTAGCTAATATACGCCAATCACTTATCAAAACAGTTTTCAGTTCACTTGTACTATTTTAATGACTTTTTAACGATCGATATGTAAATGAGAACGGGAACGGAACAACGCGAATCAAATGCTAACAATAACACTTCCGTTAAAACCGTGAGTAATTCAAAATAATTTAAAAACACCCCTTGAATTAAGAGATAACTCTCCTATTAAGCCTGTTATCATGGGTGTTGCCCATATCAACCCTTCTGCCTTGTGGTCGACAAGCCCAAATCATTTTGTTTTTTTTATTGAAGTGACAATTAAATCATGTCATATTCTATTTATTTAAGTCTTTAATGATCCATACGTTCGTATAAATAACGTGAAGAAGAATGCCTCTTAATAATATTACGCAGCCTAGCACTTCTCACAGGAAGGGACCTAAGCTGGCACGTGGTTGCGGTAAACGCTGGAAACAGGTTACATTTATATGAATTCAATTACTTTTATTGCAACTAACACTCATACACAAGCACTACTAGTTGCAGCCAAAAAAATAGGTATGAGTAAATCGACCCTTGAGAGGTCAGTTTTGCCTTGGTAAAATCAAATGAAAGCATTAAACAACATAGGTAAGTCCAATAACTCCTTAAATAAGAGCATGAGTAGCCATAAGCTAAACACTGAGTACAGTAAACTAACCAACAATAAAGTAGGATACAATCAATGTACACAACTAGTATTTTAACTTTAATTTTAAGATTAAAAGTTACAGGATCTGTCTGAAAATGTTATAGAATACAAATTTACCAGTTTACATTTATGCCGAATAAAGGCTACATCACATATTTTATCTAACGACCTAATGCCTGAATAGCGATGCACTTTTGGATATGCAGCAGGTGATATGCTTCAAACTAAAATAAAAACTCTTTTAAACAGTTGGTGTAAAACAATTTTAAATAACAATGTAAAAACAACTACCAAACGTAATTCCAAACACCCATTACCTGCAGCACACCGAACTACTACCATAACAAAGTTACCGTTTATCAAAACGTATACAGTATCTTCTTTCATGTCACACAGTAATCAGTTAATAAAGGATATTAAGCAAAACAGTACAACATGCTGGGTTATTAAAACTATACTCATACCTTGACCACTGAAAAAGTTGGCTTCATTGATGGATTATATGGATGGGGACTATCTTGTTTTGCTTCAACTTCTGGATCCCTTTTCATATTTACACAATTCGGGGACTAAGAACAGAAAAGTTATTATTTTCTACAAGAACACAGGAATGTGCAAGTACTTTTCAAATGACGATTTTACGGTCAAAAAATCCACTTGAATATGTTATTTAATGGAAAAAAAACCTGTTGTTAAAGGTGATGAAGTGGAAAAACCAAATAGCGACCATGAAAAAGTAACAATAATACTCATAGGTGCTACAAGGCAAATTTCTGTACTATCCAGTATCAAGTGGGTTACCAGAAGACAACTGCTGTATATCCGCCATTTGTAGGTTTGCTTAACGTATTACAGAATCAAGGAAAAGTGGATGTAACTCGTTCAAAATTTTTACTGTTTTCCCATACAACATATTCAATTACCATATTCACGCAGAGGCTGGATACCACCACGCAACTACACATGATACCTTGTGAGGTATTGTGAAAATATTCCATGCACCAGGTAAAACATTAAGAGTGAGGAAAAGGTACAAAGAAATAACAAAACCAGAAAAAAACCCCAAAACACACATAAATTAATTGGACGGATAACAACTAACATCTAAGATGCAAATGTAATCAATAACTATAAAACAAATAGTACAACTCTCAGGTTAACATACATAAAAAGTTAAGTATGCATAAAATACAAGGGAGGCAGATCAAATCTGACTGGTCGAAACTGTAAACAGTTGCACTTGTTTAAAATACTGCAATTGGTGATTTTATGATAAACAAAACAATCAACAGCACAAAAGCCTTATGGCTTGTTACTTAAGCATTTCTATACCTCATTTTCTTTGTCTGTACTTGGTTCTGCAATTCGTCTTCGCAAAATTTCTTCAATTTCATCCATTTCCCTCTGCCTATCTCGACTATCACTTTCCACTTCTATTTCTCGATCTCTCATACGCCTTGCCAATGCTGTTCCCCTACGAGAAGGTAAGAGGGCATTAAGACAGCAGCTAACAACAACAAAATGCTGATTTGATTAGTGTTATTGAGAAAAATGAGCACAGACATAGAATAAGGCAACGACATAAGTGGTATAAAACTAGGTTGGGGGCTGGAAGTAGGGCTGGAAGTAGGGCTGGAAGTATGACAGGATGTTGAGGAAGGGTATGTCTACCTACAATTACGGCTCATCATCATCGTGTAAGGAAGTCATTTACGGATACGGAACCAAAGAAGATAATCTATCACAATCTGGTGCGTTATCTACGGGCCTTAAGTGGTACTGTTCCACTGCTCCTCCATACGCAAACACTGTAATTGTTAATGTCTATATTGATTTAAATGCCTTGACGTTGACAATCCCGTGATTATTTTCCTTTACCTCTCTAACACATTTAAGCGCAATGCTCCCAGTTCGTTATATTTCCATATTTGCCACCAAGAAAAAAGCGTTATGATGTATTCTGTGCACCTTTCCCTGTCGATATGGGCACTGATAATGGAAAATAATAACCTTTATGATATTTTGGTAATAAGTCTACTTTCTATGCCTGTGAGTAAAGTATAGTAGTTGTATCCGCTTGACTGCCGTTACTTCAAATCTAGTAACCCGAAACATATTTAGTTTATTATACTATCTATACAGTTCTCGAAAAGATATGATAGGAACAACGGGTAGTGCTTGCAGCGCGCACGTTTACTACGCTAGCTGTAAATGTGGTTGTAATGGTGGAGCAGTTTGATAATGCACAAACGATCAGATCTCAGATCCACAACGTCTGCTTAAACCAGTGGTTGGGTTAGATGCTAAGTGTCCCGGTTATTTCATCAACGTAAACAACTCTAAAATATAACAATTATTCATAAACATTTACAATACTGTTAAATCACTTTTAATAAAAAACCATTACGCATACATGATAGACAAACACATCTAATGAAAAACACTCCATAAGGTCCAACGCAAGTCCTCATCTAGAACCGCACACCATATCATATTTGACAAAACAAAAGTCGGCTGGCATACATCCAGTATTCAGGAATAGTGGTCTCCTTGAAGCGTTTCGAAGACGTGCTTTCTCCGCTGATAAACTTTAGAGAATGTAAGATCCAGCTGTCTAAAATACGTATAGTCTTCTAATGAAGTTGCAATAGCTCATAGCCTTCTACTACATGAATATGAAGCTCCCACATTTGTTTCGAGCCATTCATTCCATATTTCTTTAAGGCTGCCATATAGTTTTTCACGCCCATGTAAATAAAAGGTGGTATCCGTAGTCAATAAAAGCGCATGAGTTTTGCTGATTTAAATATTTAAATATTCCAAATTGGTTACATGTTAAAGGCTTATCTTCAATTATACGTTGTAGCAAATAAGAATGTTATGTATCTGTATCAACCAAGGAAATATTGGTAGATTTTTTTTCTTGCCAATTACCAAGGAACCATGATATACAATGGGTTTTATTGCTCACTGTCAAGTGATAATCCATTTTCTAAAACGTCTTCACAGTAAAGCACGAGGTCAGATATATTTCTATGGTATAATATCTTTCCCTGCTTATCTCTCCAATTTTGTTCATTATATTTATTCCACTTAAAACACTTTTTATTACATAATCTCGGCCATTTTTTTATGTACACAATGTTATATAGTGGTTCTTCGTAAACATATAAGTAACTTCTATCCATTGATATGCGTGAAACTAGGTAATCAGAAGAATGCAACAATAGCAACATTGTTCTTGCATGGGCGTCAAGGCCAACATCATACACCTTACTGTGATGTTATCACAAGGATGTTATCGTGAGGTATGTACTGAACCGTAACTGGATTATCATCTACATACTGTAATTCTTGTGTTAGGGTAATCCTTTTATTCAACCAAATAATTTTCCCTCCTTGATACCCTTTTCAAACCCAAACACTCCTTGACCAGTCATTTTGTAGCTTCTGGTCTTAAAATATACTTTTTATTTCTCTTTTATGTTAATAAGTGATTTTATATGTTCAAGGGTTGGAAAATGTAAACATCTCTTCTGTACACCTTATAGTGTCTACTTTTTAAAATGTTACCTTTTCTCTTGTTCTTCTAGTCTCATCTAGCCAAAAAAGTTCGTTTCATGGAACATCATCCAATTTCAAGGTAGAGGTTTCATCAAACTCTATTTTCACTTTACTTTTACTGTCCTATTCCACTGTTTTACCACACTAGGTATTTTTATCGTTTTCTGTCGAGTACAGCTTCACCAACCTCTGGAAGTCTTTACTGTAAGACTTTCTTCCCTTTTCCAACATTAAATATTGTCCCCATGACCCTTGAACGACAAATTTACCTTCAATAATATTTTGAGAATATAGAATTTCGAGTTGAAGCGGTATTTTACCCTACATAATGTGCACATGTGCATAGAGAAACATGCACCGAAAAAATCTTCGTGCCTTGATGCATGAATTCAGCATTGCCTGTCAGTTGACAGACATGACAGATAAGAACACTATAGCCTGAGCGAATTGCTGCTGGAAGATTTTGGGAAGTTAAGGAATATCAGTGGGCCTTCTGGGTTTTGGCTGCAGCCGGCGTTGTAAGCACTAGTCGTTTAAATCAAAATAGTCGTGCAGGCCGACCAGGGTGAAGCATAGTCCACTCCAGGTCCGTATGTAATGTACTGGATTATGGTACTGAGTCTTATTTAAATCCATGTCTTGTGCTGATGTAAATTAAGCAAAAGACCAAAAATGTTTCGGGAAGACGAACTCCATAAATGGCTTTCTTACCCGGCGAGTCATTCTTGCGCATAAAACCAAAAATTTAACTTGGATTATGGTCGAAAATGACAACATGCCCATCCCCGGCCTGTTTTCTATTTATATTCCCAACGGAAAACAACGATTATATGAACATAATGAATATCAAGAGAGTTTTGACGTATTTTACAATGCAAAGCAAAATGTTCAAATGGACTTTGAAAGCCTACTTGAAAATGAAGACAAGTACAAATGGGTAAATGCAGGTACGAAATCTATGAGGTTGTCAACAAACGTTCTACTCGCTGAGTACAAGTAAAATAACCAAGAATCCCTTGTGCTAAATTCAAAATTAATTATTCAACTAGAAACTACTTAACAATCTACACAAGTAGTATGTATTATCCTGATGGAAAATCCTGATGGAAAATGACAATGTAAATGTTTAATGCAAAAGTTTACACTATATCAAAGCTTTCATCTCTGTTCGACAATTAACTGTTGCTATTTGTACGGCAGACATAAAAAAAATACAAAAAACGTACTTGTAATATTTAAGATCATCTCTGTCATCATCGTAATCTTCGAGAAAATCCTGTAAATGCTGCCTTTCCTCTTCCTATGGGTAAAAAAAGTTTACTTTAAAGAATGAGGCAGAGGAGTCCATCAAAGACTACACACAAAGTAAAACAGTTATGATCCTGTTTTTCCCGAGAAACTAGTCAATTACTTGATTTTAAATGGAAAAAAATACCGACATCCTACGAAACAAACATAACTTGTGTAACGAAAGCTTCTCAAAAATGGCAAACTATCATAGCTTAATCAAACAAAATTGAATGGTTCACAATAAAAACAAGTACAGACATTCTAATGAAAATCAAAAGAGACAGTAGTTCCGAACCAGGCTAAACCACTTTCAAATGGACTTTTTTCCTTACCATATCTCTCACACAAGTGATAATATTTTTGTCATTTTGTACTTTGGGAGTAGTTGGAAGAAACATAACTATGGTGGTTTTTTTTCCTGTTTTTTTAAACAGGATAGGGCACACAAGCAGTAGCAATTCAAATGCACCAGTCCCATAAATATTCATTTTTTTATTTTTTTAACGTTATTTTCCCCCAGCAATTGGGGCTCAGACGGTGCCCTTGAGAGGGACTTTGATTTGGCAGTGAGGAATTTCTTGGCCGGGTGCTTTTCCTGACGCCAACCAATGGCTTTTTTCTTCGTGATGTTCCAAATTCTCCTCGCCAGCTCGGGGAATCGAACCCGGAACTCTTGGTTACTGTGCAGTTGCACTAACCATTAAGCCACGGCTCCTCCCCATAAATATTCATCCGCCCACACAATAAAAACCAATACCTTTTTTAATGATGGGCTTATTGTCAAAAGTAACAACAAATTGGGGAGGTTACAAAAAAAAGTCAAAAACTTACTTCTTCCTCCTTCTTTTTCGCCTCTTTGGCAAAAGTCTTTTCATAATCCCTGGCTCTTTTCCTTTCCCTTGCTTCCCATTCTTTAAGTCGCTTCAAGAAATATAAGACAAAGTTAGATTGGGTGTACTAACAAAAAGTACAATGGCATTTAGTAAAACTTTGTAAGTCAATTAGTGGACGATAAAAGTAAGCAAAGATAGATAAAGGTTAAATAAAATGTTACAGAAAATGAATGAGCTTCGAAGTAAATGTACTAAAGTCCATCAATACAAAATAGAACATACGGTAGAAAGCCCATCCAGAATCAGAGTAGCGAAGAGAACATTAGAAATAAGAAGTGAACTATTGACCGAAAAGTAAAGCAATAAATTCATACACACAAAACTCCCACCCCCCTCCAAAAATCAAACAAGATTGTTAATGCGCTGCTACAGTGAGCCTTTATGTAAGGAAGCTTAAGCCACTAGATCTCAAGCTGGCCAAAGAACAAAACTAGTGAGAAAACTCCTGAAGGTAGTACCTGAAATGGAATAATAGTTAGAAAAAACCAAAAAAGGGCACTGTGCTTGCTGCGGGACCAATGAATGGGTAAAGTGATTAACGCGGGAATACTAGAAAGTAATGGTCAAATTAAATAGGAATGCTTAGTGATTTGATATAAGCAACGTGGTTGGGGATTTAAAGAAAAGCTAAGGACGCTTGAAGAAACCAGACAACAATATGTTTCACATCGAGTGCAACCCCCTAAAAAACCCAAAACAACTTTCTCACCCCCCCAAAAAAACCAAGCACAAAACTCAACTCACAAGTACACTGGCGTGTGTAAATATATGGGTTCTCACTTTCAAAACAAACAAAATTTTAATATATAATATTCACTGCTTTTAGAGGCACAAAGATCGTAAATAAAAAAAAATTAATTACTGTATACAGTACTTACTGCAATAAATACGCCATCCCTTTCTCTTCTTGTCCTCTCAATACGTCTCCTTTCATACTCTTCATCAATATCTTCTTCTTTTGAACCTGAGCCTCTGTCACGACCAGAATCTCTTACGGTTTTTCTATCTCGGTCTCGTTCTCTTTCCCTCTCTCTTTCACGCTCACGTTCCCGATCCAATTCCTTTTCTCTTTCCATTCTAATGATACGCTCTCTTTCTTTCTCTTTTTCACGATCCCTGTCACTATATTTCCCACGATCGTCTAGGTCCCTGTCTCTGCTATCATGCCGATTCCATCGCGCATCGTCATCATTTCTGTCTTCAATGTCTCTTTTGTCCGATTCTTTCCCTCTGTCCCGGTCACTTCTGTACCGGTCAGTTTTGGACCTGTCTCGCCCATAGTCTTTCCTGTCCCGGTCTCTTCGGTCACGATCCCTCTCACGATCGCGATCTTTTTTATCTTTGTCTTTGCTATCATCCTACAAAACATAAAGATAATTTAGCCTTTAGTGCCAAAATATAACCAACGGAAAAATGCATATACAGTTTTAAGTGTTTATACAACAACATGAAATACAAAAAATAACGCAGTGAAATAAACAGCAATAACCATAATTACATTAAGTACCATTTTTCCCACATTTCTCCACTTTTTCCAAAAAAATTCTTCCCGAATGCTTATCTGCTAATCCTGCGTTTAGTAACACTGCTGCACCTCTATGAAAATGACGAAGATTACGTGAAAAACCTGCAGTTCACAAAAGCTACAACTATAGCAGTACATTTGATCCTGTAGAATACAGTGTAACGGCTAAGCTACCAACACCTTCTGGGTCATAACCAAGACAGCACTCACGAACTTTACAATGGGTAAAACACATATGTCCATTTACAAACGAGAGCATTCTCCTTTCTTATGAAAATGCTGGTGTGGGGCCTCCACTTCTTTAAAAAAGTGTAGCCAGTTTTTTTACGGAGTGTCCTCAGTTAACTTTCTATTAAAAGGTAACTCAGTAATGTTGGGTTAATTGGAAACTTAGCAGTTACACAAACCAGTTTCGAATGTGGTAAATAAGAAAATTAAATTACACAAAATGCAAACGGTAAAAACTAAATATGCTCTGCAACATTATGAACAACTTAACATTCTTCGTACAGGATGCTGTTCAAAAACGGTTTTAAGCCCTACCTAAACCTCAATATCACTGACTGCTGGAGTAAATTTTATTTAGGAACATTTTTTGTGTCATTACAAGCCACCCACAACCTCTCTCCAGTTGCCTTCACCATTGGATCTATCCCTCTAAGTTACCTGAAAAACACCTTAGAAATGTTAATAATATCAATGTGGATGGGGAAAGTCTAGCTGGAGCTGATACGGATGGCAAAGGATCGAGTTCTGTGGAGGAGCGTGACCGCCGACGTTCTGCAGGAGCATGGCACCTGAAGCGAAGTGAATGTTAATAATATCTGAGGTAAATTATACTTTTTCAACCGCAGTGGGAACAGTTTATAAATTCAAAACTAAATCAGTACTCTTATTGATCGTCTGTTTTTCTTAAAAATAAAATAATGTAACCTACAAATTTACGTTAATCACAGTTAAGTCAACGACGTAATTATCATACCAAGATTCCTTTGTAAATCCATTAGAAAAGCTTCTTAATTATTTCTTTACTTTGAAGAATATTGTACCTCGTTATTTTCTAAGGATGCACTATTCCAAAGGATATGCTATAATCTCTAAGACACAAACAATGGATTGGCTAGCACATTTAAAAAGCATCTGCTTTACACAGGATCATGTAAACGACACTGCAGTAAGATGAAGTAGTCAGACAACCAGCGTCTATCTCCCAGTTTTGGCACGATCGGAATAGGATGACATGTTGCCACTAGAAATACCTTTTAAGTCCTCACAACGTTAACAAATTATTTGTTATGCTCTACAGAGAACTCTACGCAATATAAAACAAATATACAGCAAACCCTTTATACAAAAGAAGTCTCCTGTAAATAATCCCATCACTCGTATTACAACTGTTTCCTACAATCGAAATCTAAATTCGGCCTTAACACTGTCATTATGGATTACTCCTGTCTTCTCAAGTTTGTAGCAACAGTGTCGAGAAGTACAAATTCGGCGAGACCTTTTACAAAACCTCAATTAGAAAGTTATTGGCGAAAATTTATCCAGCACTAAAACAGTTTTATCCAAAGATCTACGAATGATCCAAATCTTGCATTTTGTTTTATTGGGGATTTTCTTGCTTAGGGGTGCTATAATCTGCTCTGAATTTCTAAAAGCAAAAAAGTCAGAACATTTAATGCATTATTATTGCTCTAGACGGCTTAAAATTAGAGGATGAAACGTACTTGATAAATCGAAAGGGTTCTAAATTATTGAGACGGTTTTCGTTATCTGCTGGCGTTATCCATTAAAAGGGGAACTAACTTCAGACAAAATAGGTATCATAATAGCACCTGCATTGCAAACAATGTCCCGGGAAGCTCTTGTATTAACAAGATCTATGGCAACATATAAAAAAGCTTCGACGGGTAAACAAAAATACCTAAACGATACTTGGGTTATTTTTCAAATTGACAAGGAAAGATGATCGATTTTACCTGGCTTGGAATTTGTGGAACATTGCAAAACTTTGTTAAAACAATATATTCGAATTATTCGTGCCCAACATATATTAATGTCATACTTAAAACAACAACAACAACAAACACAAAAAAACCCACATGACCAAGTGATAAAAAGGGCTCATCCGCCACAATTTTAAACCGTAAAACCAGGAAATTTGTACTATTGGGAAAATTTTCCTTTTACAATTTCGTTGTTATATATTGCCAACTACATATACGAAAATGGATTTAGAAGCCTCATTTATTTCCTGTCAAAATGTGTCGTCTTGTACCTTGTAACAATCACACTGTTGAACATGATCTATTACAACCAAATTGTGATCAACACAAATAGTAATGTTTTTACGACTTCCAATACTCTTCTGCTCAATCAGACCAAAATACAAATACCCTTTAAAATACAATTTTTACAAACCAGGAGCAATAACGAGGGCCTTGGGAATGCATTACATACCATTTTTAGTGTTAACGCTGTAAAAATCCAAAGTGAGAATGGTACTACACTCTGAACAGTTCAGTATCGCATTACAACTAATTAAATATATGGATTTAAGAAATTATGTGGTACAATAAACTAGAAAGCGAGAATTTAAAAACCGTTACGTCAGGTCCCGACCGTCAAAAACGGCAACAAAGCAAGAAACGTTAGAAGCTCAATGAGCAGACCACACTTAGCTAACAAATTGCTATGCCATATTACAAAGGCGTATATTTAGTGGCTTCAAAAATTAGTTACTTGCACCCCAGAAAATATGATTTTACAACAACATGAAGCAAAACAAAAGCAAAAAGGAAAAAACCTCAAAACAGAAGCAACAAACAAACACACACAAAAAACCCCGGATTAAAACTATCCACATATTTATATGTCAAACCAACTATTGGCCACAAAAACTGAATGTCCCAATTCTCATTGATTCTGCTAAGTGTTTAAAACAACTGCTTCCGTGGCTG
Source organism: Morbakka virulenta (assembly GCA_003991215.1). Lineage (NCBI taxonomy): Eukaryota > Metazoa > Cnidaria > Cubozoa > Carybdeida > Carukiidae > Morbakka > Morbakka virulenta. The sequence goes on along the minus strand of RDPX01000007.1, from coordinate 749,385 downwards.
CTGACACAAGCAACGTGAGGTTTTTCCATGAAGCGACACAGAGATGAGTATGAAATTTCACATTTTCTGTCTTCTCCATCCATCCCAGACGAAAACGATATCCAAGAACCAATGTGGATGCATGTTTTTCTCCAGTGCTAACCCTTCCATTTTGTGCTTTTCTTACGCTAATACCTCAGCTCCTTTTTCTAGTTTATTAAGCGTCTTTAATTATAGCGCAATTTTCGCCAGTCGAGAAACGCTCTAGAGTTTAAGTGCAGAGGAAGGCTACTCTAGCTCGATATTATTCCTGTTTCGTACAGTCAACTAATCGCCCTTCTCCCTGGGCATACAGCCACGTGTATGCCCAGGGAGGTTTAATATACGATGGCCAACATGTTTCCTGATCAAGAGTTTTAAAAGGCTGTTACACCTGGGGTTCGGCCAGTAGTCTCCTACAATTTCCATATGGAAATTGCAGGAGACTACTGGCCAGACTATTTTCCTCATATCTTTATAACTATACTATCAGTTGTAACTCGCTAAACTTTTTATCCCGCGTTACATAGACCCAAGCTTCAAAGATCTCGTGGTCTGCTTTGTAAGGCGGAAGTAGATGGCGTAAAACCTTTTTATATACCTCCCACGGTTGAATGACTCAATAAATTTTAATTTCTTCACGATTTCTATTTTTAACAGCTCATTTGGGGGCCCTCGAAAAATTCTGTGACGAAAAGATTTTTTGGCCATTAAAACACCTTTCTGGTTAAAACATTTATTTTGGTGAAAAAAGTTATGGGTTGTACAATCACCTATCTTATAACAACTATTTATTCACGTAAACCCTACACCTGTCAAGCATTCTGGTGAAGTAAAATTAATGACTATTTACTTTATTGCGAATTTAAAAAATTAACTACAAGTCTGTCGCGTTTCCTTTTCATAAATCTTGACTTCCATTGAACAAGGCGTGCCATCAACCATAACAGCGTTTTTCCCAGTTGCAACGTTGCCGTCCAAGTACAGTACCCAGTTCTTGATTTTGGTAAACGGGGAGGGAAGAAGGCAATCTCAACATGTGTATATTTGCAAATAAAAGCATTCAAATATGTTCTTCTTTCCTGGAGAATATTTTGCAAAAGTAAACTTTAGCTATTTTTATTCTGTCAACTGCTCCTCAAAAACAAAGAATGCGGTTGACTAATTCTTTCCACAGAATTCTTTATCGCAGTTGACATAAATTCTTTTCTCCGGTGCCCAAACGTAATCATCTACGTAATGTAAAAAGGTCATACCTGCACAGCCATATCCAGTTTCATTAAAAACTTTGCTTAACGATTATGTAAAAAACAAATCACATGGGTATATTGACAAAGAAAATACACAAAGTCAAGTGTATCACACAGAAAACACATTTTAAGACGACTGGAAAGTGGCCGAGGAGAAAATGTACAGGTCCTTGGAAATGCTACAGGAAGAGGAATTGATATGAGACACAAAGATAAGATAAGGTATTACTCAAAAAAAGGTTTACAAACAAAGTACTCACTGAAGAAGAAATACACATAGAAGTTTAACTATCCATTTAACAAAAAGAGCTGATTGTCTCGGGCTGCTAGAAGTAAGACTTACCGATACCAAGAGTGCAAAATTCTCTTTTGCTCCAATCACCCAAAAGATTCATTCACGCAATCAACAACTGTTTTATGTGAGCAATAGATATATTTTGCTTATAATACAATTTTGAAACGAGGAAGTTAACAGGAGTGGATTATAGTCAAACGTGTTAAATGTTTAGTAATTCTTTTCTCAGTCAAACTGATGTTTGCTGGGTAACTTAACAATCAATATCACGTTAAAAAATAAAAGAGCCAACTTTGGATATCTATCCTCTTTGTATTACGTGCCATAAAGGATAAGTCTTGGAATCAAAATTTTAAATAAATGGGTTAGCCCATGATACTGAATCTTCAATTTTTAATTTTGCACAATTTCAAATACCAGAATTTCCCGATTTGTTTCTTGTTTCAATGAAAATAACAACCTCAAGATCTAGTAATTTTATATATATGATCCCACGAACTAACTTCTCCTCTCTTTGGGCAATTCAAAATACATCCTAATAAAAGTACGCTTTCTTTACAAAGTATCACAAGTATAAGTCTTAATAACATTGTTGCAGTATCAAGTTATGCAACAGGCCTTCCAACTGGTTTTCATTTGTTTTGTAACTTACGGATGAATTTCAACATCGAAAAGAAGTAAAACTTTTAAAATTCTAGCTGCTACTAATTTTTTAATATACAAGTCGCGAATGGTGATGAAATATAATATTGATCATGAAAAGATAAAACAAATTAATAGACAAAAATAAAAGCAAATATTTAAGACAGTGGCAAAAAAATGAACAAATGGTAGGCACTTGGTAGCAACCGTAAATTGTCTAACCAGAATTAATAAAAAGACTTTAAACCAACCTTGTAGGATTCTCGAAACATCCTTATTTCTTTCGACACTAGATTTTTTCTGGCATCGTCCATATCAAGACCCTCTAGATTATCCTGTTGAGAGAGGAAACTGCTTTAAAAAAAACCTACAACCTATTCGGCAAAAGTAATTTTCATAAGGTATTTTGGATGACTCCATCGGTCTACCTGCCAGAATATTCCAAGTGCATGGTTCTACCCTGTGCTATTTCAGAAAAAATTGTTTAACATATAATTACACTATACTAAATGAAAGTACTAAATGCATAATGTATTTCCAATTTAAACATTATACTTAAATAAAACCCAACTATTTTTCAAACTGTATGAAATCCGTGATCCCTCTCGTTCTTGTGTACAATCTTACTTGGACTATATGTGAGCGGCTGAATGTGAAATTCAATGTTTAACAAATTTACTTACACAAAAGGTCAGACTTAAAGGATACGTCAGTACCTCAGTCTGGTGTACAGCACAATATTCTGACAATGTACTCAAGCACGACCTGGACAAACAAACAAATATTAAATACGTTAAAGTCCCTACACTAATCCTAATAGCTTAACAGTTTTCAGCCATTTAGCTGTACACCACTGCCAACCTAACGCCAGGATGCAACAAAAACACTGAAGTGAACCGTACCTTTTTGAATCAATCATTTTGTACGAAATTAACCAATGGGTTATCACCATAACCATCTAAATATGCTGTATGCTGTGTGCTAATAAAGAAACAGCCAGGTTAACATAAGATAGCCTTTAAAGAATGTCTTAAAAAAGCTACACGTTTGTCTCAATTCATATCTGAACAAGAGAGCAAATTGGTACTATTACGATGGATTCTGAAATCGACACTACCCAGCACTGACAGAAGTTCTGCAACGGCTATCTACCGTGAATACAGTAAGAGTATTTCTGACATCATGATGTTACTCTGGTTAAAACACCTGAGTTTACTTCTTGATAATTAAATATCATCCTTTCTCCAATGACAGGATTTCGAAATTTCAAATATGACAATAATTCTTTCTCATCAACTTACAGCACTTCCACTATGTGACTTCTTCATGTAGGGTAGAGAGTCTAAAAAAATAAATTCATTTTTTCACTTTAAAAAACCCGCAAAATGTAGAGCTCACTTAGAGCTCACACCAATTGACAAGCTAAAAAAACAACCAAAAATCTCTGCAACCAGTACTAAAGAACCGACCATATAAAAATGTTATTTACTATATCAATTATCAAAATTACTTTAGTAATTTACAGTGGTAATTGCTTCGGTTAGAGGTTGCATACATTTAATTCATACTTTAAAACGGATAGCCACCACATTTCAATTTGAAACTTGCATTCCATCCATAAAAAATGCTTTAAAATACAAAGGAAAGGAATATATATATATATATATACACACACAAAATTCATTCTTATGTGAGTATTATCAGAATTATCTTTCAGCAGAATCCTAGCATAGAAAACAGCCTGAAGGAGAAAGCGAGAAGAGTAACTACACCTTCCACCCGATCCAGTCGTCAACTTTTTTTGACGGGGAAAGTTGCTACAAAGTTTTCTAAATTTCAGTCCGAATTTAGAAGGGTGACTTAACTATGATGTCACTTTCAATATGACTTTTTGGCTTCACATTATTAAAACATTTAACAATCTTCCCATAAATGTCACAAAAGCAATTAGAACAANTTTACAGTGGTAATTGCTTCGGTTAGAGGTTGCATACATTTAATTCATACTTTAAAACGGATAGCCACCACATTTCAATTTGAAACTTGCATTCCATCCATAAAAAATGCTTTAAAATACAAAGGAAAGGAATATATATATATATATATATATATATATATATATACACACACAAAATTCATTCTTATGTGAGTATTATCAGAATTATCTTTCAGCAGAATCCTAGCATAGAAAACAGCCTGAAGGAGAAAGCGAGAAGAGTAACTACACCTTCCACCCGATCCAGTCGTCAACTTTTTTTGACGGGGAAAGTTGCTACAAAGTTTTCTAAATTTCAGTCCGAATTTAGAAGGGTGACTTAACTATGATGTCACTTTCAATATGACTTTTTGGCTTCACATTATTAAAACATTTAACAATCTTCCCATAAATGTCACAAAAGCAATTAGAACAAAGTCAATGGCAAGTCTAAATATGTCCAAGAGTTAAACAAAAATAGTTTAAACAGAGAATGGCGTTAACTGAGCAGCATTCTGGCAATATACGTCACCTCGTCTTCTAGAAAGTGTAGACCAACCCATAAAAAAACATACAAAAAAACCTGCAAGAATTAAATATCGTGATCATTTGACAAGAGAATCTTTGCTGCTTAAGACTGCGCTTCGGGTATATATTTGCATAGATAAAAATGAACGGCTTAGCCAATGAAAAAGCCGGATAAGGTGCCTACCTTCGTATTTTCCAGAAAGAACATCGGAATGTTGGCTCAATAATCCTAGGATTTCTTTTTTACAAGATTCATCTGTGCTCTGTGGAGAGAAAGGTACAGAAGTGGTTCACTCTGCATAATAAATAAAACAACCCCCCGCAACTCCCTTAACAAGCATAGAAACAAAAACAATTTTTAAAATGCTCTTTTTCACAATTGTGACCATTTATCACGTCGTGCACAGCGTAAACTACGAATATCCACACTAATATATAAAATTTATGGATAAATTTTGAAAAACACTAACCATTTCTATTTTCAAGATGTCTTTTAATGAGATTACTGGAATGAAATAAAGTCTTCCACGTGTTCTCATGAAAAATATCAGGAAGTAAATATTATCTACAAATGAAAGAGGTGCCAAAACGAAGTCCCTTTGAAGGGTACCGTCTGAGCCCCAGTTACTGTGGGAAAATGATGTCAGAGTGGTGCATGAAGGCAAAATATAGAGATTTTAACGTATGAACAGTTTAAAACATCGACTGGTGTTGTCATGAATAATATATCGTAACCCCCTGGTAAAACGGGTGTATAAAAACGGGTGTGAAGTTTGTCAACACAAATTATAACTAGCCTTATTGAAAGAGAAAACATTGAGAAAGAAGATGATTAACATCGGCTACCACTTTGAATAAACTGCTTTTTATACTGACAATGTATGCCATCACAAAGGATACTACTCAACAAGATCACGTCATGCAATATGTTTTTTTCAGACATAGTAGGGATTCGTTATGGGAACAAATAACACCTGGATAGCAGCGGTATTTATGAACCTTTCTGACGTTTTACCAAATTAACTGACCGTAAAAAAATTATAATTCGAAAAACAATGTAATTGCACGTGGAAAAAATCTAATCAATAGCCCCTACTAACAGAAACATTTTCAAGTGGTACATAATTATGACAACTACAAGTATACCACAAAAAGAGCAAAACTATGGTTTAAATACAACAAAGACAAACATGCCCCATGGAGTCAGATAAAAAAACAGGCAAGTTAGGTTAACAAACATTATTCAGGAAATGCTAAACTGATGCCTGGTATATCACCCCATACGTATCCTGGTACGGTCAAAGGGTGCAAAGAGATCAGAGCCATATCACCTCTGGCAATTTAATAAGGAATGAAAAAGAAAAAACCCTGGAGGAAAAACTTCAGATGTGAAGACAGGTGGAGACAAAACATGCAGACCAACAGAATCGACTCAGAAAGAGAGGTGGAGTCCGATAACCGATGCTAATTAATAAAGTCCGAATCCACAGCGACAAAAGTCAAAGTTAGGAAATGTTGGTGTTAAATGTATATATGTATACCTTTATTGCGTTACTAATTTGTGACGTATTTTGTACTTTAAACCTGTCATGTTCAGTACATATATTTGTCCCATAATTCATATTCACAAAACGTAACAAAGGTTAATTTGGGTAGTGCTGATTGTAATTGCATGCACGAAAAATCTTGCATCTGTTCAAAAACCGGTTTTCGTAAAAGCCATCGTACGTCTTTCCATAATTATTAGTAAAATTTTCTGACAATGCAACTGAAGCCCCTGGAAATCATACATTGGGAACTGTTCTCGTAATATCAGCAAATTAAAAATACAGCTGAAGTCAGTAGCCACAGGGCCTACACTGATGTAAACGCCTTTTTTAATTGCCAAGAAAAACCCTAATAAAAAGTTATCCCAAGCTGTGCATGTAAACCAATTCTATTTTCTATACCCTGTATAGATTCTACACTGAAAAAGAAAATTGGCTTGGAAAACTGAAATAGGTGACAATTACGCTAGTGTTTGTACAATAAAAACATCCTATAAAACGTCTGCGAAGAGTCGTCTGCGAAGAGTCGTCTACTCTAAAGAGACATCAGGCCTTGCTCAAAGTGGTCAACATTTGAAGTGGGGGCACTAAAATACTTTCCCTTGACATACAAAAATTATATCNTAAAAATACAGCTGAAGTCAGTAGCCACAGGGCCTACACTGATGTAAACGCCTTTTTTAATTGCCAAGAAAAACCCTAATAAAAAGTTATCCCAAGCTGTGCATGTTAACCAATTCTATTTTCTATACCCTGTATAGATTCTACACTGAAAAAGAAAATTGGCTTGGAAAACTGAAATAGGTGACAATTACACTAGTGTTTGTACAATAAAAACATCCTATAAAACGTCTGCGAAGAGTCGTCTACTCTAAAGAGACATCAGGCCTTGCTCAAAGTGGTCAACATTTGAAGTGGGGGCACTAAAATAATTTCCCTTGACATAAAAAAATTATTTAAAACTGGTAGTAGAATAAATTATTTCAGGTCTTCCCTTCCCCAACACTTCACAGTTGTAAAATCTAACATGTAATAAGTAAATAAATGGTACCACTTTTCATTGAACAGCAGTAAGTTAAAATAAGGTCACTTTAAAACCTACCTTAGTTTCCTCGTCTTTTTCCACGTCATAATCTTTATCATCATCCTGAAAAAAAACCCACCATGTGTTAAAACAAGGATTAGAACTACAAACACAACATGGTGCGAGGGGCAAAGTTTTACGTATTTTACAAACCTTCGGTACCTGTAGCAAAATAAAAAGTCAAGCCACTCATTATTGGTGCCCTCGTTTGGCCAATATCGAATTAATTCATAACAGCTTAATCTTTAAAGTCAATTTACTTGCTTAAACTAATGCGTAAATATTTTACTAAATATTCGGGTTTATTTTTACAAGGCATCACCAGTTTGACACATGCTTTTATCAAATAAAAGATATATATACACACATATATATTTTTTTGTAATCTTGTGTGTTCGTATCAAAACGTGCTCAATGCATATAGGAGAGCAATATACATATATGTATATAAAATATTACGTTGACATTATTCAAAAGTACAGTATAACACGATAAACATGACAATTTGGCTCAAGATGATTTCACGATCTAATTTGTTGAGAAGTTAAAATGTTCGCTTCACGCTATCATGGGCCGAGCTATGCTGCGTGCGACAATTGCCACCGTGCCCAAAACAAATAATTATTTTCTTTTAAGTAGTGCACCATATTTCGCTTAAATGCGCTGGGAGGTCAAATTATAACTTTTTATACTTGTGAATTACCAATAAAAACTAGCAAATAAAAGAAAAGAAAAAAATTGTTGCTAAGTGAACATGCACTCCTTAATAAAACAAGATGTCACACAAAAAGCAACAATTTTTGTATGCTGACCACTACATCAAGCACCTGATATTAAAGGTCTACATATTATAAAGCAAAATTTTACAATGTAATCATACCCAAAGTTTCAGAATTGGGCCTATAAAAAGTGCTCAGCGACTTGGAAAATATTTCATGTACAACGGCAGGTTATGAATTAAACAGTTACTACTTGTACGAAAAGTGCTTGTTTACTAAGTCATATTAACTCCCAGCTCTGACACTACCAAGCCTATACTGTCGCCATGCAATTTATACATGTCCCATTCTCAATAAATCCACACTGGAATTTATATTTAAACTAGAAAATCATGAGCTAACACACAATTCTCCACTGCAAGCAATTACCCATAGTGAAATTCACTGGACGAGGTTAATATAATTAATAAACCGACACATCCATTATTATCTGACATGGCGTAACATATTGTCAAGCGCAATGCAGTTGATGTTGCAATCTTACCCTATAAACTGGAGGACATGACATAAACCTGCTCGCGGTGTCCTCTGTGAAGTCGAACGGCTTGCTGATAGTGTCAACCACTCGAACTACAGCTACGTGCTCACTTCAGCGATATATTTCACCCGAAGCGCAGCAGGAGATTATCAGAGATACAAAATCCTATCCAGTACCACCAAATCAGATGGAGCTCTCACCAAACAATTCAATTTGGATGAACTGGAGAAGGCTCTGAAATTACTAAAGAATGGCAAAGCAGCGGGCACTGATGGCATTCTTGCAGAGTTTTTGAAGCATATCGGCCCCACTACTAAAGGGTGGCTAGTGGACCTATTCCAAGACTGTGTGAACCGCAAGAGAATCCCTCAACAATGGAGGTGATCGAAAATCATTGCTGTCCTCAAACCGGGAAAAGATCCAGACAACCCCAAGGGCTTTAGACCAATCTCCCTACTAAGTATACATACAGACTCTTTGAACGCATGATACTTGGAAGGATTAGCACCACCATTGATGAAAACTTAATGGTCAGAGAAGCAGATGGCACACACAACGCAATGGCCTGCCACAATGAAGCGTTTTATCACCTCTTCTCTTTAACATCTACACAAATGATTTACCATTACCAAGTGAATACAGGCGTTTCATCTATGCAGATGACACCTGTATAACAACTCAACAGCGGTCCTTCACTAACATCGAAAACACCCTCGAGAACGCCCTGAACCACCTTACTGCTTATTAAGAATCCAACGACTTGAAGCCAAACCCAGCTAAGACCCAAGTTTGTGCTTTTCACCTGAAAAATCAAGAGGCAAAACAAACTCTCAATATTACATGGAAACAACAACCAATGGAGCACCATCCACATCCAAAGTATTTGGACGTCACTCTGGATTGAACACACTCTCTTTCAAATCACACTGCTCTAATGTTAAGGCAAAGATTGCCACAAGGAATAATCTGTTGCGCAAGTTGGCAACCTCCAAGTGGGGAGCCAACCCATCAACACTGCGCACCAATGCTCTTGCCTTATGTTTTTCAGTCGGCGAGTATGCATGCCCCACCTGGGGAAGGTGCACACATGCAAAGCAAGT